>JALIZH010021322.1:0-49377 GCA_030522465.1 Rhipicephalus appendiculatus | reverse complement strand
AGAGTCAACCAGAGTGGCATCCCTCGTATTCCAATGTTCGGTTTCATGACGTCCAAGTCGAAAGAGTTCACTTATACACACCAGGATGTATGTGACGCCATAGACGTGGTAAACATTAATTGGAAGTTATTGGAATTGATGGTTTAGTGGCAGTACATTTATCTTTTGAGGAAAGTCTTCCTTAATCGTAATGTCAAGACGCACTGCCATAAACTGGGCCCGTACTCAGTGAAAACACTTGCGCAAGAATTTTGCTTAGAAGCAAGATCTAGCCATGCGAGAAGCTGGGCATACTAGCGATGATGGCCGGCCGATGAAACAAAGTCTTAAAAAATATGATTTTGAATTCAACTATTGATCTTGCATGAATATTCGTCATTAGTCGCAACGCTGAATTTATAAATGTCCTTCACATTGTGCAAGTATATGTTAATTAAGATGAATATAATTTACAGAGCTATTTAGTTGCGCTAAGTGCACCCTTAACAGCATGTTTTCGATGGTAGACGTGCGAAAGGGAAACCGAGGAATTCTCTTTCTCACAAATTCATATGGGTATCCTCCTAGCTTCGCGCCACAGACGGGTGGAGCATAAATATTTCGTTTCGTGAACCGTTCTGTTGAGATTCGCCGCGGAGCTAATTTGCCATATTTAATGTGGCAAGAAAGCTCACCACGGCAAGGCAGTTCCATTAGATAAGAGAACGCGCATCATGTTATCCAGAGGTGAATCAAGCTTCACATTTCATAAGGGGTCAACCCCAGCATTGAGACGTTGGTTCTTAGCAGTTAGCTCACAGTATTTACTGCGAAGTACAGTATACATGAAAAGTAGAATACAATATCAACACGGCGGGTCTCACATGGTGCTTCTTGTTTATACTGCAGCACGCTGTTGGTGAATATACAGTCAAAAGCTTGCCGTCCTGTAACACTGCCTGTGCAAACAGCAGATGCACGTCCGCGTGAAATTGTAGGCGGTAAAAGATTTGTAATGACGTATATGTAGCGGCGTGTGGGCGGTCATTAGGTTTAATTATGCGCATCGTACGTATTCATGCAGGACGGACAGCTCTACTGCCCTCGAAGGCAGCCGTAAGTAAGCATGGAGTAGTCGTGCTTTGATTTTTCTGTGCTTCTATAACTCGTATATTGGAGCCCACTGACATCACACCTGCATTATTGAAAGCCTAACACCGAAAATGGCTGCATTATCTTTCTAGATGTTTAAGAATTTTTTTCTAGTTGAGGGTGATGATAGAAAACAAGGTATTGTCGATTTATTTCAGGTATGTGAAGCTATTTTTACTTTAGTTTTTTTTTATTTCATGGGGTGCCCCACTTTATTTTATTTGCTATGTGAAATAGTGTAGTGTTACAGTTTTTGGCTAAGTTGAATCGGTGCAATAATTAGGGTAAGGAAATGTGCGAAAAATTAATGGAGAATGGCTTGCAATCTACAGAATTTTACAGGTCTCACACTCTGACGCCTTTGCGCAGACAGGATCTTTGAATATGGTGCTTGATCGTGGAAGCGTTCCTGACTACTAGAGTTTTATGCCTTAAAGTGAATACCGTGGAATTTTATACCCCGTGTCATAACATATTTGCACGAGTTGGCCTATGCATTGAAACTCAATCACTTCGATTTCGCAAATATTGGTGAAATATACTGGTGTCTAAAAACAACATAAATATAAGCCCAGTTCAAAATAAGTCAGTTTGCCCAAACATTGTCACGGTTCTTACCGTCGACATTTCCCATTTGGCAATATCTGGTGACATCAGAATTTTGTTAGACTTGCGAAAGCCCACCGTGGCGTTCGAGTGGTTTTGGTGCTCGAATACTTAACCGAAGAACGTAGAACCGAATCCCAGCCTCGGCGGCCGCATTTTGCTGGAGGCGAAATGCTAGACGCCCATGTACTTAGATTTAGGTGTACTTTAAAGAACACCAGATGGTTGACATTCCCGGAGCCCTCCACTACGGCGTATCTCATATACCGTAGTTTCTGCACGTAAAAAAAATTATTAGAATTGCAAAAGCGGTGTTACGGACGTGATGTAAAATGTTCATTATGGTAGTTATATAACTTTTTGTACAGCTAATAGGGCTGCGTAGGTGCAAAGCGAAGTTTTTAGAGGTAAATTTCTGGTTTCAGCCGAAAGAAAAAAACGTTGAAAGCAACAGGAATGGTAGCCAGACGATTACTGTGTTTCGAGCTTTTTCTCGAGCGCATTGTGTAAACTGGCGTTGCAGATATTTCTGCGAGCACGGCCTAGTGTCTCTTTAAACCAGTCAGAAAAAAAAAAGTGTTCACGGCTGATGGCTCTCACTTTTTTCCAGAACCTGCCAGAAGCCCACAGTAAGTATAACTAATTAGAATTCACTTGTACTATACCATATACACGTCATCATACCAGCGCGATCAAGAAGGCCTCACTCCCGGTTCTGCCTGTTTCATTTTCTCATTATCATTTCACCATCCTAAAATTTGTACATGGTCGAGCCGACGTCACCTTAAAGGAGCACTGACACAAAATTCCAAAGGCGAGATAATGAGCGAGATAGATTTATGTGGAGACACAACATCTACGAAATATCAAGGGCAAATATAGCCTAGAACATATTTAAAATCAATTTTAAAGTGCATGCCGCGCGACTGAGAGAGATGCGGAGCCCCCTCGCGACGCCGGCATCAAAGTGGCGGCAATGTAAACACACCTACGTCACGAGTTTGTGTTGGCTGGCACGGCCCTTGCACTTGCGCTAGCTGCGATTTCTTCCTCTGTGCCTGCGGCTTTGCGTGTGCTGGCTGTCAGTGCGGTGCCCGCTCGCGCGGCGCCCACGTCAGTTTTGCGTGGTCACGTGGCCAGCTGTGTTCACCTTGCCCCCGGAACTGCTCCTGCCTAGCTCGATGCTCTTTGAAACCAAAACTGAGACTGGGCAGTATCGGTTTCAAAAAAAAAAAAAAAAAAAAAAAAAAAAAAAAAAAAAAAAAAAAGGTACGACATTTTTGTGCCAGTGCTGCTTTAAGCGACAGGTACTGCGCTGTGTCTGCCTTTCTGTGTCGTTTCACCAGGGTCGCTTGGCGTTGCAATACATAATACGTCCATTAGTCCATCTCACCTCGTACATTAATGGACGTGTTATTCTTCTACTGGACGTCTGGTTATCTCATGCATTAGCCTATTTTATAACATATACAGGCCGTCACTGAAAGTCATTCGATTACTCGGCCTTCCATACTCCTGCACATTCCTGCTTTTGTTCCCATTTCTTCAATTTATGGCACGCGCTTTTTCCTGGCCAGGCAACTTATTGCACATAACTACTTGGACACAGGCAACGACGCCACTTTTCTATTCGATCACACAGCCAGCGGTCACAAGAGTTCCGTATCACTTAGCGAACAGCAGGGAATGGTGAGCTCATGTTGATGATTGGACGGAGACAAAAAGAAATAGTTGCTTTAAAAAATGAAGACGTTCATACTAACCGTGTAAAGCTTGAGAAAGAGTAAAGCTGGTCGATTTTGGGGGGCTTAACGCGGCCTTCTTGGCTGATGCTAGGTCTTTCCTTGGCGTAGACAGAGTAGAGTCGAACCGCCGCCGCTCACAGACCTTGCAAGAATGTCCAAACTTCAATGCCAGACACTAATGTGCAAACGTAGCTCTGGCACCACCGGTGAATGCTCGGGCCTTTCGTCGCTCGTGCTCGGCTCACGCCACGCCGAACATTCTCAGCCCGGCGGCAGCGCGAGCTGTCTCCGTCGGTGTGCGTGGATTGGCGGCGGCTATGCCCCGGTGCATGCGCGACTATAGGCGAGCGGCGAGACGTGTTTTAGGGGCGAAGCTCCTTAAGGTTGAGGCTTGTACTACATCGCTCCCCCCGGTGTCCCCTGGTGTCCCCCCGCTGTAGCCACTCCAGTGCGATGACAATGACGCTGCCATCACGGCACAGCACATGCAAGGTAACAATTATACGCCATGACGATGGCAATGATGCTGATGACGATGAAGAATAAGCGCGTTCCAGGCCACACATTCTCTTTCTGTTACGGATGAAAACGATCGTGAACGCGCTCTCGCCCTCGAAAGGCAAAACGGCAACGCCGACAACAGACTGCTGCCCCGGCGTTGAGGACGTAGAAAGCGGCGGTTCAACGGCAAAGACACATTGTATATTACTGTACACACGTGTTGTCACTCATTTACATGCGCGACTGGGCAATGTCACGGGTGATTTACGGTAAGAACGATCCCCAGTGCTTCGCCCACTCGTCATCATTCACTTTGTGGAAATGCGATTTTTTTTTGCAGATGGCGGACGTTTTACCTCGAAGTTTAAGTGCTTCGGTCTTCAAAATGTCATGGTTGAAAGCGTTTAAACCAAGCTTGTCGAGCGATAGCAGCAACTACCACGGAAAGCACGCCGCGGCAAGCAGCGCCACGAGGTCCGTGTTTCAAGAGCGAAGCTTTTAAAGCTCGAGGTAAAACGTCCGGTGTCCGCAAAAAACCCTCCGCGCCATTGCTTATCACGCGCCTTTGCTTATCAGCCGCGCCCACCGACGGAGACAGTCCGCGCAGCCGCGGGGCCGAGTTTGCCCGCCACGCGAGCCAAGTACGAGCGACGAAAGGCCCGCGCTGTTACACTCTAAGAAATGATCGAGTAAAAAGGGTGTCTTTTTGTCACAGAACAATAATCGTCATCTATCTTGCGTTCCTTTCATTGCATTATCGCCGCGCGCCGGGCAGTTTCAGGTCGCGAACGAAATGCGCGTTATCAGCGTGACATGGCATTCTTGATAGGAAAGTGGCCAGCGCCGAGTTTTCAAAAAACGAAGCGCAAGCAAGCCGGATGACGATTATTGTTGTGGGACAAACACCCTTTTTACTCGATCTTTTTTCGAGTGTACGCTCGAAATAAAGGACGATCAGCATAGCTCTGATAAGCATATGCTCCAGGCAAAAGAAGCCCCCGAAGTAATTACGATTGCGTCATAAAACCATACGGAACAAGTATTCATTTCGATATTCTTTCTTCCCAGATGTCATTGAAATGTGGAACAAACTCCCAAACGCTATTGTTGTTCTAAAAGATGTCACCGACTTCGAAAATGCTGTGGAGGCGCCTTTACGAGAGTGCTCAAATTCAAATTTTCAGTGCCAAGTGATATAAGCAACTTCATGTTCAGTGTACACATTTTGAAAAGTATTAGTAAATTTTCAATTGTTCAGAACAGTGTTTAGGGAATATCTGATTTTGTTGTGATGATCCAAGTAATACGCAACTTTATATATTTCTAACTTTATATGTTATTCTTTCTGTTATGACCCTCCATGATGGTTGCCAGTATTAGTAAATAAAAAAGTAAATGTGGCTCTTCTTTTTTTTTTTTTTTTTGTCAAGGCCGGCCGGACGCGCCTAGCGTTGCGCTTGAGCTCCGGCGGCTCAAGGTTACTGCGACGCGATGAATGACCTTCCAAGACGTGAAGTAGTAGAGCTTCCGCTCTTAAATAAGATAGGTATTTATTGACTCTTGAAACAGAGTGAATTTTCAATAACGTTAGAAAATGCTTTTAACGTTTTACAATACATGAGTGAATTTCCAACTTCGTTAGAGAATGCTTTTCACTTGTTACAATAGATGCGAAGCAAGAAGTCACCGTACCACGTAAACGTGCAAGCTGTACAAAAGACACGTATCTGTAATTTTCTGTATATTCTCGCGTGCCGTGGGATACTGGGTTGAACTATATGGCTCTTCGTTGTTCTTTCTATACCCTAGAACAGGGAATTCCGGTGCTCCTCATATCGACGGTAAGTAGGCATACAGTACTCCTCTTTGATCTCTTAGCGGGCCACTCCGATTAGGCGCTCTGCATTGAAATAACAAAGATATATATATATATATATATATATATATATATATATATATATATATATATATATATATATATATATATATATATATATATATATATATATATATATATATATATATATATATCAAAAGATTTGTTAAAAAGTTACATTGTCCGCTGACTAGAGAACACCATTAGCTCACACTGAATTGTGCTTTGTGCTTCAGAGCGCGCATAAAGGAATCAGCTTTACCAATTCTGGCTCTTACTTTTTTTGCGATGGCATTTACATTGACAATCTTGGTGGATTGTCGCCGTCGCCGTCATGTCCCAGATATGTATATGTATAAATATAAAAAGACAAAGGAAAATAAATCAGCAGAAAAAAAATTCCGAAGCACCCAACCGGGGATTCGAACCCGCGACCCGTGGCTCCGCAGCATGCTGCGTTAGACAACTCAACGACTCGCCATGCATGTTCCGACGTAATAACGGTGAGCTATTTATATACACCATTTACCGCTGGCGGTACGCAGATGTCGGAAGAGCTTGAGCCTGTTTTCTTTAGTGTTTTCTATCAGGCAACGCTCCTACTTTTTCTTTCAATTGGTAAACTGCCTTTGAGATGCGCACGAAACAGTGGCCCCTTTCTGTACCCTCTCGTGAAGCGGAACGAAAATTAAAAATAAAAGGAACTCCGGGTACACCTTGGGTAAGACGCCACCGCCTGGCAGGATACGTAGAAGGGTCACTCCGAGCTCCGCAGTTTAAAAGAAAAAGAAATATCTAAGAGCATTGGGTGCTGCATTGTCGACACTTGCAGCGCGCTGCTCAAGCACAAAGACGTATCAACTGCGGCGGCTGTTAGTTCACGCTTGTCCTGTGTCATATCTTACGCCGCGTCCTGTGTATACCTGCGCGTTCTTGTCAAGCGTACTTCGTGCTTCAGCGGGGCGCTACAAGTATAGGGCTGCTTGTCCTTCTTCGTGTGACGTTCATAATTCTTGCTATAGCATTCATTACTTCGCCCTTGCGGCGAAAATGTGACTTTTTCCAGAACCTCATGTTTCAGAGTAAGTACGAACACGAGAACGCTTGCAGGCTCAAAGTCTTCTCATCACGTTAGTAGGTCCGAACGTGAGCTAGTTGTTACGAATGCATCGGCGAAAGAAAACAGCCGGAAAAGACACCAGGCAGGGGTAAAGATAGGAAGCGCTTTGTCTGCTAACATATATTCGTTGTGCTCGTCTACATAGAAGAGCAAGAAGGTGACAGCAAATATTTCAGGCACTTCCAAGTGCGTGTGCTTGTGGGGCCAAAAAATAGAACTAAAAATTGGGGGGACCCTTAAGCTTCGCCTTTAAGAGTTGAACGCGTTAGCGATATCCTGCCCCTAGTGCGTACTTAAACCACTTTGTGCATACTTGCTATGCACCCACTATGTGGTGTTAAATGGCCCCTCAACACCCAGCGTTCTAAGACGAGGGAGTTGTTTTCTGCTCGCCTTCGCTACCCTTCCTGCAGGCTATATATCCTCCTCGCCACTTATTTTTTAAAAACACGTGAACAATGTCAGCACTAAGCGCTCGAGCCTTCAGGATATCGCGCTTCTCGGCAACACGCTGTTATTGCAGCTTGCGCACTCGGAAACACAAAAAATGAAGTGAAATCAGTTGATCGCGCAAGATAGTAATGCAAGACAAGGGAGAACGGATGGGCGGCTGCATGGGAAAGCAGTGCAGGAGACAATTCACATATGATATTTCGCGTATATGGACCAATCGAGAGCATGTATGCTATATACGTCACGGGAATCACTGTCTGCGTCACGAAAGTGTGCAAGAAAGACGAGTAACGCCAGGAGAGAATAACACGCTCGTTTTTTGTATTTTGAGAGGCTGGTGAGGGGTCCTTTAACGGAATACGCACAGTAACGTGCGTGCCTTTTGTACTGGGTGGCCGGCTTTAAACCACGAAGTCGTTATGATATTCACGTGTTCTGACGCCCGATGGCAATGTACGCTTGTACCACGCAGTATTACTGCGATATTACATGTTCTATTGTGACGCATGTATACAGGACGCGTGTGTTCGTGAGTTATTTTCACTGCATTTCCAAGCAGAGGAAGTTATTTAAATGTGTTCTCAAGTGTACGCGTGGCTGTGTGGTATAAAACCTGCTTGCCACGCAGACGGCCTGGGTTCGATCGTCACTCGAACCCGGAAATTTTTATTATTTGTTTTATTTGCACCTTTCTCGATTTTTCGGTCACGGACAAGATGATGATTTTTGGCTCACAGCCAACAACGCCGACGCCGACACCGACGCCGACGCCGGAGTTTCTGCGAAATGAGTTCTTTAACGCTATCGCATTAAACGTGAAACTCAGAAGAAGCCAGCGAAATTAGTGGGAGTGATATCATCAGATTTTGGTCGAAAAGGAAAATCGTAAGGAATGAAACGCTCGTTATGATGGGTTCCTGATGCGCCTGCGCCCATCATAACGAAAGCATGGAAAACTTACGTGTAAGAAAATTCGGCAGATCCCACGTATAGTGAGAATCAACGATATGCAAAGCATGCATCAAGAAGTTCGCTATGTGGCACATTTGAAATGAGCATAACTTTACGAGGCGGATGAATGTAGTACTGAGCAAACATATGTAGAGCTTTTGTACGCATTCACGTATATAGAAAATATGCAAATGTGACAACTGGTTGTTCCCAGTTGCGTAACGACGCCGCCGTGCGCACTACCAGCACCAGCAATGGTGGGCTGAAATGTTGTTCTTGTATTAGTCCGTGATGTTCGTTACGCGCAGCGTAATGCTGATGCGCTGGCTGAATTTTTTTGGGTTTGATGCAAATGTTTCGAGGTAGATCGACATTAAGTGCAGTAGTTGTGTGCACATCGTGGGCTGACCAGAGACGTCCACTACAATGGCGTCTACTGGTGACTACACTGGGTCTGACATAACGTCAGCACTCACGTTAGAGCACAGACGTCAGTATTATTGAAATAAAGTGAGCTTTACGGTGTGGCGATGTGAATATCACACGTAACTTTCGTTAGCGTACTCCCGCGGGATCGAGCAACGCCTGAATATGGCTTGATGAATCATAGGAATGCAAAAAATGTTTATTAAACTGCTATAATAGTAGTCAACAATGCAACCACGCCATGTCGTTTGTGTCATCGGTTCACATATTTAATGTTTATTGGTTTGTGATAAACTTAGATAGGCAGTACTGCAACCACAATTCGTTTCACCGACCTCACTCCTGCATAGTATCTTTTTCGAAAGCAGTTTCAAGACACGGCATAGCTCTGAGATAGAATATCTGATTTCCATTCACAACGCTTGGGTTCGATTCCGGCTGAGTTCCTGATTTTGCATTTTTTGCATTTGTCGGGTCTACGCTGCTGATGTCCGTTTCTCCTCACGCTCTCACCCTTAAGTTACTGATGTCTATTCTCGCCGTTCCGGGGTAGATATAAACTCTGTCACCTGTGGCGCATACCCGCATACTGCTGCCCGTGGTATACAGCTATGTGCCGCACGTGTCTGGAGGAACGTACGCGACTGGATTTTCACGTTATTCATGTCATGACCTGATAGTCATATTCCTCAAGTTTTCTTACCGTCCCATACCAATTTTGGTCTACACCGAGTTAAAGACGCGACCACGAGAGCACCAAGACGTAGGCAACTGGATCGATAGATACGCAGATAAACACGCTCAAAGGGCCTGCAGTTCGTTAAGAAATGTTTCGCATTTGAAGCAGAGCTAGAAATAAAGCACGAAGCACAGTCACAGACCTTGTCACTAACAGCAACATGTGTTTATTGTTCCAATCAGCTTATGCATACTCCGCCACTGTCGCAATGAAGCAATAGAAAAAAAATGAAGATTGAGCCTGCGCAGAGGCCATAAAAGTGATAAATAGGACAGAAATCTAGAAATCTCCTTAGGAAGGAACGAAATCGACGGGAAGCTCACAAATGCCTCGTTGCTATTGCGGATATGATAAGCTTCAGATATGGGACACGCGCGTTCGTCATGCTATTTAGACAGGAATGTCGAATCTTTAAAATATTTGTTAGGAGGGTACGAGACATGCCTATTAAAACTTGTTGGGCTAGTTGGTAACTCGTCATATTGTAAGTAATATAGCGCAACTTCGCAATCCCTCAAACGACTCACACATTCACACACGCTTATACTCAAGAAACACACACCACACACAGCGCTTGTGTGTGGTGTGTGTTTTTTTGAGTGTAAGCGTGTGGGAATGTGAGTTTTCGAGGTATTACGAAGTTGCGCTAAATTACTGACAATATGTCGAAACACGCCTATGCACGCGATAGGCTGGGCGGTTGCAGCCTCGAAGAAGGCAAGTCTACATCTCTAAACGTTGGCTCCAGCCACACTCCGTTTTCAAGAATTTTAACGCGATAGCGTTAAAGAGCTCGTTTCGAAGAAATTCCGGTGTTGGCGTCGGCGTCGTTCGTTGTGATCGAAAAATCGTCATCTTGTGCTTGACCAAAAAAACGAGAAACATGCAAATAAAATAACCAATAAGAAAGATTTGGTTCGAGTGGGAATAGAACTCGGGCCACCTGCGCGGCAAGCAGGTGTCCACTACAGAGCTACGCTATTGCTTGAAAGAAGTGCTTAAAAAAAAAAAAAAGAAAAGCACTAGATGAATGTCTTGTAGTGTAAGGGGTAATCTTAAGTATGTAATATTGCATTGTAAAAGCGTACAGTCGCACCACGCGTTAATACATTTTCATTGTGCAACGAGTGGGTGTTTCAAAGGCCTGCAAAATAAAAAGCGCACAGACATATTTAATCGTAATCAGCTGCAAAAACATCATCAAAGTGACCATCTGCGTAGGTTCACGAGTTACGTTACGGATGCATAGTGCGCCTTTGGCTGGTTGGCAAAAGGAAGAATCACGGCGTAGCGGGCACTTAACAACTGTACTTGCAGTGGGCATTCTGGGATAGTTTCAAACGGCCAATGTTACGCGAACAGTCGTTCGTTTCCTTACGGCATGTTTGAGGCATGCACCGAGAAACGAAGCCATGCTAGCACTTGAAAAGACGATGCTCACGGGGCCTGATTACGCTATCGCGTTCTACTCTTAAAGCTGAAGCTCAATCGTTGTCCAAGTTTTTTTCATGTTAATAATTATGTTTAGTAACTCGATTTCTTAATTATCGGCTGAAGACGGAAATCCCCATGTTGTAGAGCCCTTCGCAACACCACTGGATGAATCGTGTCCTGTATGATAGGTCTCAAGCAGCCCGTCTTATGCATTGCAAAGAAACTCTACCAGTTATGAAAAAAAAAAAAAAAAAGCCACGTGACGGAGCGCTTGCACACTTTCATTGGGCTGCTCTGAAATGTGAAATCAATAATAAATGGCAAGGTTTTAAGTCCCAAAACCACGATATGATCATGAGAGACGCCAAAGTTCTGGGGTCCGGAAATTTCGACTACCTTTTTTTTTTAAGTTCTGCTAAATATAAGCACACGAGCCTCTAGCATTTTGCCTTCAACGAAATGCGGCCGCCGCGGCCGAGATTCGATCCCGCGACCTCGGGGTCAGCAGTCGAGCACCATAACCGCTCGACCACCGCTGTGCGTGGAAGTATGCAGCCGGTGAACCAGGTGACCTACAGCGTTTTATGGACGCTTTATGGGCTCGGCAGTGTTCGGCCAGCAGCATGCATTGGCGCCGCCATCCAACGGAAGCCGGACGCTCAGGTTCCGGCCACAGTCGAAACACTCTGCCGCTTCTCCGTGGCCCATGCAGTCAGGCTTGAGAGCAATAGATAGGAGTGTGCAAGTGCTCCGTCACGTGGCTTTTTCCATATTTTGTGTCTTTTCTTTCTAACGCGGAAAAAAACTACGTGAGCCGGAGCGTATTGAAACAATTCGACTGGCAGTTTCCGAACATGGTCTCATACTTTGGCATCATACCTAGAGTCTTCAGCCAATAATTAACTGGCTGAATAACTAAACTTCTGAGTTACTTAGGGTGAAACCGATAAAAAGCCTGAGTAACTTAGGCTTGTGCGACTAGTACACATTCGGTTGAATTTGCTTTCGGAACGCTTTTATTTTGAAAGTTTTGGTGCAAGCTACGCGAGAAAACATGTGAACGTACGGCGAGGAGCGTTAAAAAAGGATTGCGAATTCTTGTATTAAGTCGACGGGCGCCGACGATGAGCGCCAAAGGCCATTCAATTTCGACTCGCACAGTTGAATTTAGTTTCAACTTCTCAAAGAGTAAGCTACAAACTTAATTACCAGTACTTCATGCAGGTGTCTCGGTGCAATTATATGGACTGTTGATCTAAGTGCATTTTGTGTGGTCTCGAATGTGAACTAGTTGAGTGTCCACGTCTATAAAATACTTTTTATTCGCGGAAGCGCCATACTTTCCTGGTTTCTGAAAAACGAAAATATCAAAATTGGACTAGGATGCGTGGCCCGTGGTGTGTATAAGTTTTCACTGATATCATGTTTGGTATTTGCCAACAATATGTATTTGAACGTAGCCAATGGCAGACCCCCACGTGATTATCTGCGCGCAATTTTATGCAGGCACAGTTCACCCACCCCGGATGTGTCGTCAAGGAGGTGGGAAATCCTGGTCGGAGTGCTCACGCTCATTGTGATTGTACTGGGGATTGCGTTGGGAGGAGTGTTGGGTACGTATCCATCTAGCACAGAACTGGAAATATTTATATAAAGGCAATAGAAAAAAAAGTAGGCGAGATTGAGAAAGAAGGAATCTACGATGTCCCTACACTTGCCCGGAGCTCCGCCTTCGCAAAGACCGCATGCACAACAGTCCATGCTAAAGATTGATCTGCGGCGTCTATTGATATGGTATCCCAGAGCTACCACACGCAAGAGCTCAACTTTACTCGATACGGGAAATAGCTTAGTGTCTCTTCTTCATTTGTTCTAAATCGGCTATATTTATTTCTAAGCGTACAAAGGTTTCAGTATTCAACAGCTGCATAAACAAAACAAAAAAACACCGCCCAAGCACTCCGTACAAATGGTAAACCAGCGAAGCTGAAATGTGCAGCCCCGGTGTTTAGCAGTGGGTTCAACCCGACGCTGCACTGAAGCCTTCCACAATTATCGTTGCCAGGTTGTGGTCGAACCACAGGCGGTCACAGACGTCGCAGCCGAAGCCAAAGTGCCGCTGGAGAAACTCTCGCCCAAAGCGGGCGTTCGCCCCGGCGCACGCGCTCCCGCAATCACGTCGACGCTGTGCTGCCCGCAACGCCGTTTCTTTGGCGCGCCAGGGGGGCGCGCCGTGGCTGCAAGCGTTTGATTTGCGAGCGTCGTACCCAAGTTCGCGCGCCAATGGCGAGCGAGCTTTGGTACGACGCTCAGAACGACGTAACTGATAGCACAGCCAATGGAGACCGCTCGTGACACAGATGCCGAACGGTTTTTCGTTTCTCCTAGCCATATACAGCTTTCGCTGTAAAAAGTACACACCGCAGAATCCCAATCATGAGATAGATGACATTGAATTCTGAGAAAAAGGCAGGAAAACACTGACATTCAAGTGCTGGGATCACTCAGAGATGCCGTCTTCTTTTTATAACGTTTGCCTGATTAAATGTCAGCTGCTAGACAAAGCTTGTCCTCTTTGCTTTGTAGGTGAGTGTTAGAGTGTTAAAAGGCCCCCAAACAACCTCTGAAAATACGAAGAACGAGCGCTTTATTCTCTCCCGGTGTTTCCCGTCTTCGCGGCACAATTATTGACGCCAGTTGTTTTTCACGTGACGTCACGAGCAAGTAAGCTGTTCATTCGGTCGATATACGAGAGATATCTGTTGTGAATTGTCGCTAACCCTGCTTTGCCATGCAGTCGCATGCCCGGTCTGCCTCGTCTCGCGTGACTATCGCGCGCGATAAACCGATTTCATTTCGTTTCCCGCGTGTGCGACACCGCAAGCGCAGATAGCGGCGTGTAGTCGAAAAGCGCGAAAGCTTGACTGGCTTAACGCTTAGTGCTGGCATTCCACGTGTTTTATGAAGAAATAAGAATCGAGGAGGAGATAGCGCTTGTAGGAAGGGTAGGGAAGGCGAGAAAGAAACTACTGTCTTGCCTTTGAACTCGGTGTGGTTTAGGGGCCCTTTAGGGTTGTTTTGCTCACTGAAGTGTTTGATGACGTATTACATGAGAGCCTGCCTGCCTTGCTTCAGATATACAAGAGGTGTCTCTAAGTGATTCCTTCGCACGTAATGAGATGCAGTTCCAGTTATGTGAAGCAAAATAGTGAAAGATATAAATATTGTTAGCGAGAACCTCCACCACTCTGTTACGCACGAAGGACACCGGAATGCAAATCAGTTCTGCGGAATCCCGCAAGGTGGCGGAACGGTTATGAAAGGGAAATTAGACAACCACTTGTTTGTAGCACGAAGCCACAAGGAAATCCGTACGGATTTCTCAGAAAGAAAACTTCTTAGTTACCGAAAAATTCGTCCTGGTCTGGGGTTCGAACCCGGGACCAACGCCTTTCCGGGGCGGTCGCTCTACCAATTGAGCTAACCAGGAAGCTAGCAATTGGCAGCGCGAGGGCGAATTCATCGACAACTCGAAGCACATGGACACAAGTAATGCAGATCCGTTCTGCGGAATCCCGCAAAGCGGAGGAAGGGTTATGAAAGGGAAATTAGACAACCACCCGTTTGTAGCACGAAGCCACAAGGAATGTATAGACACCGGAATGTATAGGACTGAAGGGGTCGTTTATTAGGTAGCGAAGGTGAGTGCAGGAGCGGCCGACAGGTTGGATGTGCCAACGTCGTCGCCTTCCTTCTAGCTGCCTCGGAGCGGCAACCACGTGCACCGGTCTTCATTTTCTTCGTCCTTATGCGCAACAATATAAATATTGAAACCTCTCCGACAAAGCTGTATCCCTTCTTCTAACACTGCGTCATTACGAGGTGTGTTGCTTGCTAGAAAGGTGTTATGGCATAAAATCACCAAACTGAGAATAAAGGAATACGCTAAATTCACCTAGCATGGTAAATAACATTCTTTGATAACTCTACTGTAGTTAATTTTGGCTCTACCCTAAAAGAGCAAATGAAGGAGAATATTTCATTCTTGAAATTCCCGTCGAAACATCGGCGCCTGAATGCCAGTGCTAGAGAAAGAGTTTCATTATTTTTGTTATTTTAGCCCATTGGCTAAACTGAACTTTACTTAAGGCAGCGATGACGTCTGTCATCGTTGTACTGAGGTTATTTTTGCGAAGTACAACATGTACACTCCTCAACGTAATACCAACCCCATGAGCTTCAAGCTGACTGCCAGTTCTACATTCCTTGGAGTCAGTCCTCGCAAGCTTTCATGAACATCATGCATTGCAGTCAGGGTTGCCGTTGGGTGGACTTGAAAAGGAGCCAGAACGCAAGCCAGAAGTAGCCAAAGTGGCCATGTCATTTAAGATTATCGCCAAATTTGTAGTCAAATGGAACAGAAGTGGTATTATGAGCAGATTCTTTAGTATTGATCAATAAATATTACCATTTTGAATAAGTAAGACCATAGAAAGCCACCGGTAAGTTCGAAACAAATTAAGTGAACGAATTATGATAAATTCATTACGCGTGCATATATTTTATGTAGAAAATATGAGTTCTTGCCAGACACAAAGTTATATTACAATATTCCAGCCAGAAAGTCAGTAGGAACATGTAAGTTGAAACAGATTTTCGTTGGAGCTGCAGACCAAATTCTGGTTGTAAGTGAACAGGCCAGCTAAATTTTGTTGCAGATGTCTGTTTTCCCAAGCTTACACGAGAACACGCACTGCGCATCAAAATTATTCGCAATACTTGAGCGTAGCATCACAACAGATGGCGGGAAGCTTGAGCTCCGAGCCGGCCCCGCGTTCGTCACCATGCACGCAACTTCGCCACTCCGTCGCGTAAGGATGCCTCGATGCGCACCAGCCTACTGGTGGGTGGAGGACGACCGTACGCATCCGCTGAACCGAGAGAAAATCTTAAAGAGAATGTATTTCGTCTGCAAAAATGAGAAAAAATGGGTACTTAATGCGCCAAATCAGCACTTTAAAAGTAGCCAGAAAATAGCCATGACGCCAACTGCAAATTTTTGTCGCCAGACGGGGTCAAAAGGTAGCCAATTTGGCACAAAGTAGCCACCAACGGCAACCCTGATTGCAGTCTACCTCATCTAAGACAGTCGCAGCCGAACCCTATTCCCTAACAGTTCGCACCTTCAGACCTTCCGGGTATGCGCGCTGAACGCTGCCATGCGCGCAAGCGCATTAGTTGTAATCTGTTTTCTTCTTCCTTTCCTTCTTTTCCTCCTCTTCCCCTCTACCTGTGTAGGGTAGCAAACCGCGTGCAACCTGGTCATTCTGCCGGCATGTCTTTTGCCTGTATCTCCTAATATTCACTTTGTTTAGGATTTGGATTCCTTGCAACCCAATGCAATTTTTTATTTACTAAAACAGAGCTATGTACGGCTTACAAAATGACGTCACAATTTAACTTCGACGCGGCATCGCAACATATATTTACCTTTTAGAAGCGTGAACTTTGTTTTTGTTAATCTGTTCGTTATGTACTGTACACTATTTTGTAATGGTTGTATGCGTATATATTGTAAAAGTTATGTCATAATTGTTGTAAGTGATGTCGAAGTAATAATGTAAGTGATGTTGATAAGTGATGTCCATTTGCTGCCACCACATGGCACCGGGGGGCTAAGAGTTTCTCAAGCTGCTTATCGCAGCTTTTATCTTAGCCCCCCACCATTGTACAACCGGTGGAAACAAATGAATGAAATGAAATGAAATATTTCTCTTTGCGCGCTTTCGGTATTATCAAGCATTTGTTAGGGGCTTGAGTATAGTTTTTTTGGTATTGTGGAGGGCTAACTTATTTACCGGAATAAAGGGATTTTTGCTTTAGCGTTCCTTTAAGCTACTTGCCAAGTATTTAAAACTTCAGTCGTTTATAAATATCTGAACTGTTATTTAGTCAGACTTTTCTACGTCTGAATGTGAGCAATGTTTCTTTTTTTTCTCATGGTGATGGGGCTGCAGCGTTTGGACAATGCAGCGACAGCGTGTCAGCCAACTGTCCCACGCCAACGATCGTTACTCCTGAAAAACGTACGTCGATTTTAGCATCTTTTTCTGACATGCAAGAGAATAAATGAACTCAGAACGTGCAAGCAGATTATCACACGGCCGACTAAGCTGATGGTCCCGTTTTTCTGCCCGTTCTATGAGTACACCGCAGTGTTTCGTTATTACCAGAGTTACGCGATAACAGATCAGAGTGCGCACACGCGCTTAAGATTACGGCAATTAAAAGAGTCACTTTGTGGAGATTCACGCGTTCATGGCGAGAAATAATCTCGATATTATTATGGGAACGCTAACAAATGAAATGCCAACTGCCCTGAGTGTGTTTGCATCCGAAATCGTACGCATGCTGTGTTCGCTGTTATCGAGTTGTGTTAGGTACATCGTGAATGCGTTTGTTGAAAAACGAAGCGAGCTAAAACGCTGAAGAAAGACCGGCTTCTGCGGTCTCATTGCGATTGCGGCAACCACCGGAATGCTGCGTTTGGCCGTGTTCAATGATCAATTTGTTGTGTAGGTGAGAAAAAGATGTTCCCAGTGATAGGATGCGTTTAGCGGTGAGCCCGTGACACATTTATTAGAGAACTGGCAGAGGTAAAACGACCAGATGTCAAGCGGAGCAAGCGCGAGCATCAACAACAGTCCTCGTTCTCTTCTTTCGCCGGCGCTCCTGCCTGTGCCATATATCCATGCTACAAATCACTCCCCCCGCAGAGAAGGAACCATCCTGGCGACCTATGGAACGGGTACGACGGGTTGGGTCGTAGTGCGGCTTCAATCGATCCAAATGAACAGTCTCGCGGCCACGACGGCGTCGGTCCGTCGATGGTTGAACTGGCTCAACAATGTAGTTGACCGGGGAGGCTTGACGTAGGACTCAGTAGGCGCCTTCTTATTTAGGCAGTAGCTTTGTGGAAAGGCCAGGAGCAGATGAGGGAACGCGAAGCCCTACCAATGTTCCAGGCGAATACGAGTGGTGAGGCAGGTTTTCATCGTGACGGTCCTTCTGGCGCGCTTGATCTTGCGCGGTGAAGGAACGTGCGAGTTGCCTGCATTCCTCAGCATAAGTCGCGACTTCAGATAGAGTTGTGGATTCTGAAGCGTCCGGGTGATACAAAAGGATGGTGCCCATGAATGAGGAAGGTTCGCGCCCGTAGAGCAGGAAGAACGGAGAGAATCCTGTCGTAGACTGAGTGGCGCTATTGTAAGCGTAAGTAACAAAGGGTAGTATGCGGTCCCAGTTGGTGTGGTCATCGGACACGTACATGGACAGCATGTCACTGAGAGTGCGGTTAAAGAGCTCTGTCATCCCGTTCGTTTGCGGATGGTACGCGCTGGTTGTCCGATGCACAACATTGCATTCACGAAGAAGGGCTTGTACGGCTTCGGAGAGGAACGTACGTCCGCGGTCGCTGAGTAGCTCACGAAGCGCGCCGTGGCGAAGAACAAGTTTGTGAAGGATAAATAAGCCAACTTCACGTGATGTGGCCTCTGGCAGCGCGGCAGTTTCAGCATAGCGTGCCAGGTCATCGATGGCGACAATCACCCAGCGGTTTCCGTCAGGTGTGTAGGGAAGGGGACCGTACAAGTCTATTCCGATGCGGTCGGAATAGAATTGCCCAAACGATGGCTATACATTCTTTTTATGTGACTGAATAATTCTCTTCAGCTCTGGTAAGAGTGCGACTGGCATAAGAAACGACGTTCCCGTCGAAGCCAGACTTGCGTTGAGCAAGAATAGCGCCAAGGCCGACTCCACTAGCGTCCGTGTGGATTTCGGTAGGGGCATCTGGGTCGAAGTGACGGAGAATCGGTGGAGATGTCAGCAGATGACGTAGTTTCGCGAATGCGTCGTCGCAAGCGGAAGACCACGCCGAAATGCCTTGGCTGTCAGCAAGTAGGCGTGTTAGAGGGGCCATTACGGATGCGAAATTACAGACGAATCGACGAAAATATGAACATAGGCTTATAAAGCTCCGGAGTTCTTTTAGTGTAGATGGTTTGGGAAACTCAGTGACGGCGCGGAGTTTCGCAGGGTCGGGTAGGACACCGTCCTTGCTGACAACATGCCCTAAGATGGTGAGCTTCCGGGCAGCAAAATGACACTTCTTCAAATTCAATCGCAGCCCAGCACGTGTGAGGCATTCCAGGACACTTGCGAGGCGCAGAAGATGGGCGTCGAAATCTTTTGAAAAAACGACGACGTCGTCGTGATAGAAAATACACGTCTGCCACTTGAGGCCTCGAAGTATGTTGTCCATCAGACGCTCGAAGGTGGCAGGGGCGTTGCAAAGGCCGAACGGCATCACGTTGAACTCGTACAAGCCGTCCGGGGTTACAAACGCAGTCTTGGGGCAGTCAGCTTCATCCATGGGTCAGCCAGTACCCCGATCAGCCAGTACCCCGATCAGCCAGTACCCCGATCAAAGATCCAGCGAGAAAAAGAACTCTGCCCCTTGCAAACAGTCGAGAGCGTCGTCGATTCTGGGGAGCGGATAAACATCTTTGCACGTGATCTTGTTAAGGCGCCTGTAGTCAACACAGAATCGGATGCTACCATCCTTCTTTTTGACGAGTACCACCGGAGAGGCCCACGGACTGTTGGACGGCTGTATGACGCCACGATTGAGCATATCGGTCACCTGGTCGTCAATAACTCGGCGTTCAGCGTGAGAGACCCGTTATGGACGCTGACGCAATGGTGCATGGGTGCCGGTGTCAATACGATGAACAATTGCAGATGTTCGGCCCAAATTGGTTTGCCTGTAGTCAAAAGACGTCCGGAAGTGGTCGAGAAGGGTCAAGAGTTGGGTCCGTTGAGCAACAGGAAGGTCCGAATCAATTGATGGAAGGAAGGCGTCTAGGGAAGATGTGGTGGACGTAGGAACGGGAGCAACGCTGGTGATCTGAAGGCTTGTGGCGCGATCGGGCAGTTGACTGGCGCAAACACAATCGATGTCCTCAAGTCGGCCTAGACATTCGCCGCGAAATAATGTGGCGGGTACTGGAAGCAGATTCGTGGCATAAATGGCCGCGCAAGAGATTTCGATCGAGAGAAGAGCAAAAGGTAGAAGGAAGTTCTTTCGAGAAGCAAGGTCTTCTGACGGCGTGAACAAGGCGTTTGAAAAAGGGGCATGGTCGCAGGAGATCGGCACAAGAACAGAAGACATAGGTGGGATATCAGTGTCCGTGGCGACGACGACGAGAAAAAGAAGACTTGTGAGAATCGTCGTCGGAGATCGCTGATAATTCTAGTGCGGCGCGGGCACAATCAACAATGGCATGATGTGTGGAAAGGAAGTCCCAGCCCAATATGACGTCGTGCGAGCACTGCGGCACTGCGCAAAGACGACGATTTCGACCACGTACAGAACGTCCTGTATGAGTAGCCGAGCCGGGCACGTCATAGAAGGGCTTACGTGATGCGCGGATGCCGTGCGCAGGGAGACGCCAGAAAGCGGAATTGTAACTTTTTTTTAACTTGCGGCACATTGCTTCACTCAATGCAGACACAGCAGCTCCAGCATCGACAGCAGCTCCAGCATCGACTAATGCTTGAACGGCAACACCTTCAATAAACACAGTTATTTCATTAGTAGGTAGAGAACGAGGCCTTGTAGAGTTCGACAGCGGCGCAGTTCTTGCCTCCGGAACCGCGATGGTCATGATATATGCAGCGCTAAAAACGAAGACGAAGGAGCAATAGTGCACAGGACGAGCGCTGAAAGCATTCCAACTTGTCCAACTTTCCATTCTACTGCGATGGTCAGTTTTCCGTTTGGGCAGGTGGTGCACGACAAAGCATCGGCGAAGGCGAACGTCGGCGCGGGGAGGGCGATCGACTTGGGTTGAAGGCGCGGCGGCTCGACGAAGGACTGTCCGAGGTAGCATGGGGAGGCATCGTCTGTGGTGGTTCTGTGCGGGCGTAGCTGCAGCTTTCATCAACGGTAGCTGGACGAGGGACGCGCCGGCGACAGAACCTCTCGACATGGCCGGGTAGACAGCCGTAGTAACAGACGGGTCTGTTATCCGATGTGCGCCGATGTCTGTTATCCGATGTGTTATCCGTTGTGCCACACGTCGCCGACATGCGCTGCCACACGTCGGCGACGTGTGGCAGCGCATGTGCCTGCCTTCGGGCGACGTCAGCGTAGGTCAGCGGAGCGGACACAGGTGGTGGCTGGTACGTGGACGGAAGTGCCTCGGAGTCTTGCTCTTCGATGGTTTGTCGCAGCGACGAGGTGAGCCCATGAGTATTGCTTGGGAGGAAAGGCGCAAGAGACAACTGGCGGGCCACTTCCTCTCGGATGAATTGCTGGATTTGCTGCGTCAACACCGCTGGTTCCGGAGAAATGGCGCTAACAATCAATGCTGACGTGCTGGTCGTGCCGAAAGCAGGGCGTCGAGTCGTAGCTTTGGCAGTGCTGAATGACGTCTGCGACTGTTTGCGGGTTTTTCGCCACCAGCATGTGGAACGCATCGTCCTCGATGCCCTTCATTATATGTTTGACCTTGTCGGTTTCGGACATGTCAGGCTTGAAGCGACGGCAGAGGCCTACAACGTCCTCGATATGATGTGAAACATTCGCCAGACAGCTGGGCGCGATCACGCAAGCGCTGTTGTGCGCGGAGCTTGCGCACTGTCGGTCGGCCAAATACGTCCGCGAAGGTAGTTTTGAAAGTGGCCCAATTGATAATCTCGCCTTCGTGGTTGTTGAACCAGAATTCCGCTACTCCTCTGAGGTAAAAGTGGACACGGCCAAATTTGTCATTATCGTCCCACCTGTTATTGACGCTTACTCGTTCGTACGAAGACAGCCAGTCCTCGACATCCTGCTCATCGGTACCGCTGAAGATGACTGGGTCTCGCTCTCTTGGGACGCCGGGACATAGGGCAGGTGGGGATGTGGGGACAGTCTGCTGTGCGACGTCGGTGGGCATCGTTGATGGCGAAGGTAGAGTCCGGTTGCGGAGTTGCAGGATGGGAAAGGAAACCAGCACTCTCCACCACTTGATAGGATGCGTTTAGCGGTGAGCCCGTGACACGTCTATTAGAGAGCTGGCAGAGGTAAAACGACCAGATGTCAAGCGGAGCAAGCGCGATCATCAACAACAGTCCTCGTTCTCTTCTTTCGCCGGCGCTCCTGCCTGTGCCATATATCCATGCTACACGAGCGATGTATTGATTGTTTTAATAATTTACTGCCGCATCGCTTTCAACTACTGAGATTTAGAACGCACATCCATTTCCTTGCTGAGCAAAAGTGCAAACCCCGGATAACTTATTCTCACGTCAAGTTTCTCGTGGCTGAACTTTTTGGGATGCTTTTGTCTACTCGAAGCACACATTTCTTCTTCCTGAATAACTGTAGAACTGTGTGTGTGAACCAGTGGGTATGTAAAACTTCAACATAAACCTGGCTACCGACATAAACCTGGCTACCAGCCACGCATTTATAAAAGCGCATATACATATGGCTAAGTCGAGCGATGACTTTTGTTTCCTTTTCCGCGATTATGTACACATTTATTTAGTATGAGCTCCTTCTGCTAGATATTAGGTTTGTTCTTGATCTCCGTGTATAGTTCTGTTGAGAACTCATCAGGCAATGAACGTTGGGGCGACAGAATGTTTCGGCATGCCCACATTAAGGATGAGTCCTGGTCATGTTAGCACATTGCCTCGAGCAGTATTCTTCGTTTTTGAAGTTACTGTCAAGCTATTGTTCCCAAAAGGTTCCACTGTCCCTTCAACTTTTAACTTGTTTGAACTTCTGGGGTCCTTAATAAAAATAATGAAACGAGGCTCCCTTATACATTCCCCTAACACGAATTCGAGGCGAAAACCACCTTCTACTTTTTCTTTCGTTTCACTAACTCGAGTGATCATTCCCCGCAACCCTTCTGAAAGCTTTGGGCAGCACCCAAAGACGTCGTTTTGCATTGCCATCAAGATTGGGGGCATTGCAAGCTACTGCTGCACCTCATCCAGTCTTGCACTCCCTCTGTGATAGGTCCACCTTCCACCAAGCGACGATGTGTAAATGACATCATTGAGTGACGTCACGTTATGTTACTTCATAGTGACTTGTCGATGACACGACATATACTGGCGATCTGCGACGTCATGATTACGTCATATGTTTACGTCATCACGTGATCAATTTTTGCGCCACTCGTGTTAACGGCGACGGCCAAATCTCGCGCGTGATGAGACTCCTACGCTTTCGCCTTTAATAATGAGGTTTATTGAAATGAGTTTTATTGGCGCAAGTAGTACTTAGGCAGGAGGCCTATGGACGCTGAAAACGGGCGGCGACAACAGGCACAAGAATCACAGCGCGGGTAACAACAGCTCGTGCCCGGCCCTTCTGGCTAAGGTGGTGGCCCATTACGGCGTATTGTTCTTCTTCCTCCTTAGACATCGGATTTACCTATATCAGCTTATTCGATTATTCGATTCACAATGTCTACTTTATCGCACGCAGCAAAGATGCCAATCATCTGCACTTTCGGGAGACTGCTGGGCCAGCCGGCGACGCTTCCGGAGGAAGGCCTCTGTGACTACGCCTTCTACGAGTTCCACTACCAGCCCTACGGCAGTCCCGACTTCCTCAACCCGAACCATGCCTTGCTACAGCGATATATGGACGCGACTAGGCTTCGCCGCAAGACGCAATATGGCCTCGGCTTCATCCCGTTGTACGTTTTAATGCGTTGTGCTTTGAATCTGCACACAGGACAAAATACAATGTTTTGAGTGAATACTATTGTATTTATTTGCCTACACCAAGCAGCGGTGACACGCAAACTAATTAAAGTAAATGGAAAAAGCGAGAAGCAGGGCCGTTTTCTATACTTCTAAAAAGTGGCGAAATGATTAAACTGATGTAAAGAATAATTAAGATAAATGAGGGCATTAAACAGGTCGTCTAACATTGTGGCTTGTTAACATCAAGAACAGTGAAATAAGGCAGTTGAAGAAATAAAACATGGCGAGCGATGGTACAGAAAAAATATGGCAATTGAAGAAATAAAATTCTGGCAACGATGGTACTAGAAGAAAAATAAATTGTTGGTTTGTGAAGGATTATCAAAAACAAAGATCTTCAACTCAATTGTAAAGCACGCCTGCTTAACATCCCCATTTTCTCTGTCGTGATTCACGGCTAGCAGTCTTGTACCTTTCAATCAATCAATCAATCAATCAATCAATCAATCAATCAATCAATCAATCAATCAATCAATCAATCAATCAATCAATCAATCAATCAATCAATCAATCAATCAATAATCAATCAATCAATCAATCAAACAATCAATCAATCAATATAATTTTATCTTCATTAACAGGAAACTCCAAATACAACAAGTATTCGGACCGATAGCCTAAAGTGGCTAATGGCCGGTGCAATACATTGCAAAAAATAATGCACAAGACAGCTAAGAGGAAAGAGACAAAAAACGATCCTATAAATACATGCATATACATGTATACATTCGCTCTTGTAATACATACATGCTTATTGGCTTGTGACTTAGAGCTTGCTAGACATAGGACTTTATTTAAAAAAGAACACCATAAAAATCAAATTCTACCCACATGCACACAGGTTTACATGTCCGAATTGATTGAAAAATGTCTTGCATGCTAGGTTGAAATTATGAGCAGTTTTAATCTCAAGGGAAACCATGTTCCATATTTTAGTTGCATCAAATTTTATAAGTCTTTCGCCATAAACGTTATGGAATTTTGGGCAGATTGAAATTACCGCTCGAAGCACGTCGCGTATTGCATATAGGAATGGAAAAAAGGTCAACAGGCAAAGGTGAGTTTCTATTATGTTATTTATTGAAACATCAATTTTGTAGACGTGCGACATCGTAACTGAAAGAAAACGTTGTGATTGGAAAAAAAATTGGGGGGATGCTTGAGCTTCGCCTTAAGAATAGAACGTGATAGCGTAATCGGGCTCCTTCCTCGGAGGACACCTCAACGATGCCGCAAAGAAACGAACGTCTGTGCGTGTAACATTGTCCATTTCAAACTATTCTGAATGCCTGCTGTAAGTAACGTTGATAAGTGCCCACAACGCGTCCGTAAGGAGCCATGAGCCCCGCCACAGCCGTACACTTCGTTGGTTTGGTTGATGATAATGATGATTAAATATGTCCGAGCACTTTGTAATGGGTGAGCCTATAAACACCCACTCGTTGCGCAATTCACATGTTTCTGTGCATAGTGAAATTCGGCGCTTCTGCCACGCAACATACAGGCTTCAAGGAGACTCGTCCCACTACTTGACATTCATATAGCGTTTTTTTCCGAAGGAGTTTCAAGTGGTGGTGTGGCTTTGTGGTAGAACACTTGCTTGCCACGCAGACGGCCTGGGTGAGATTCCCACTCCGACCAAGGTCTTTATTATTTATTTTATTTGCATCTCTCTCGGTTTTTCGGTCACGAGCAAGATGATTTTTCGCTCACAACCAAAGACGCCGACACCGACGCCGACGCCGAAATTTCTGCGAAACGAGCTCTTTAACGCTATCGCGTTAATATTACCTGCTGGACCACCTTGGCTTATGATTCCCAACATCCGCTTTTGAAGTCGTTCAAGAGTTTTTAGATAACTACTGTACGTCACACACAATTATCCAGGCAGTAGCTTATCTGAACTTGACGCAATGAAAAGTAGAGTGTACGAAGTGTAACTTGAGGAAAAACTGGTGAGCTTATATTAGAGTATAGCAGCCATAGGCTACCTATGCGCATACATTCTGTACTTACTCATGCCAGTGGAAATTCTCATCAAAAATGACCCCTGAGTATTTAAAAGAAGGGACTTGTTGAATAGGTGCGTTGTTGGAAGACAGGTAAATATATTTAGTATCGATGTGTTTCCAGCGAGAGTGAAACACTACGTATTTTGTTATAGAGCAGTTAATATTCAGCTGATTCTTGTTAAACCATTTGAAGATACGAAAGAAAAAAAACCGGCAGATCCCACGCACTGTGGGAATCGATGTAATGCGAAGCTGCCAGCAAGGAGGAAATCATGCTGTACATAATATGCATGTGATCATTTACATGTTAGGACCTATCATATATGTTCGTCATACAGTCACGTCCCGCAATACCAAATTTGGTGTATATCAAGCTAGCGAAACGGCCGCGAGAGCGCCATGAGCGTGGCATGCAAGTCATGTCACTCATGACATGTCATGATTTCCATATTACCACTAGTCATTTGTATTCGTCATACAGGCATGTCACGCAATACCAAATTTGGTGTATATCAAGCTAGCGAAACAGCCGCGAGCGCGCCATGAGCGTGGCATGCTAGTCATGCCACTCATGACATGTCATGATTTACATATTACCACTAGTCATTTGTGTTCGTCATACAGGCATGTCACGCAATACTAAATTTGGTGTATACCAAGCTAGCGAAAAGGCCGCGAGCGTGCCATGAGCGGGGCATGCAAGTCATGTCACTCATGACATGTCTTGGCCTCCGTAATAATGCGATTGCCGCATATAACTTGCATTTATCGCTGCATAGCCAAACTAGTTTTGCTCGTAGGCGCATTGCTTGGACTGATTAAATTATGCAATGTACTATTACTTGCCGCGATTGTCAAAAAAGAAGAAGCAACGTGCGGCTATGGGAAAAAATTCCCAGTTTTATTTGTGATGCTAGGAATGTCCCCATCTAGAAAAATGAATTTGTAGAGCGCTCCGATGATCTAATGAAAATCGACTAACCAAGCTGATGAAAGTTTGTTGTACTTATAGTAATGAGAACAAACATTCGTGCCAAGAAAGGTATAGGGGATGTTTTTAGAAATAAATGTATTGTAGATGTGAAGAAAGAAAGGTGGACGAAAAGATAACTGGCAGGGGCCGATCATGCGACCTTCGACCAACGCGTCCAATGCTCTACCAATTCAGCTACTGCGGCGGTGATCCAGCCGTATGTGCATTTAAACCTAGCAGTGTACAATTTCTACTAATAACATCCCCTTTACTTTCCTTGGCATCAATGTTTATTAGTTCGCAGTAATGTTGTGTCTAACAAAAGAAAAAACGAGCCCTTAAATTTCCACTTCTATCCTTCATTTGTACTTGTAATAAAACAATTTATAACACTGGTGGCAAAAGGAATTTCTTGCTTAAGCGTTACAAATTTTGTCTATCGTTGGTAATGAAGAACTACACGTATACGCAAGCACCTCGCTGTACACGAAAAGCAGAGATACAGCTAGAACCTCCTTGATCTACATGTGTATGGCTATCTGCGAGGACATTTTGAAGTATGTCCTCGCTATCTGCGGGGACATTTTGAAATATTTTTACATTTTGAAATATGTTTTGAAATATGTTTTGAAATATATATGTTTACACCTAGCCCAACAGTGCTACCGAGACTATGCGGATTTATAAGATGGTACGCTGTAGTGAGCGACATACTTCACAGTGACGTTGCGCCATTCCAATCATTTGCGACTTACGTATTTTTATAAAAACGTAAAATAACCTTCTACTCCTGTATTACAGTTTCATTTTTCATGTACGTTTTTTCAGATTTCTCCATATGCAATAATTTCGCTAGAAAAATTAGCATATGTTATGAGCGAGCTGTAAAATTTCTTTCTTGTAGCCACTATATACAATCCGTTTTGTTTTTAATGCGACAGATATAACAAAATTCGGTGCAATGTCTGCTGAGTAAAATAACATATTCCTGACTTATTTATTTGCATACGTTACCATCTGCTGATCTAAAAAGCAACACAGACGTTCTTACACTCAAGTGGGGTATGGATTGATTCGTATATATTATATATTGCTTATAAAAATAAAGTTTTTCCATTCCATATTGCTTATAAGCCACTGGAACACACCGTTTAGAAGATAACATTGTTCTACTGAAAACTAACGCTATTCGTGCATTGCAGTGATTTGGGCGATTTTCAGTATCAGCTGACTCTTGTCAAAGTCAATGCACTCTTCAAAATCTTCTGGGATGCCCGAATTTACCACTACGGAATGCTGACCATCGCACACGTAACCACAGCCTCAGATTTGGTGTTGATTCTTAAAATCCTGCAGGTGAGCCTGTCTTTCGCATCGTTTTCCGACTCATGCGCTTCGCTTTTGCTGCCCATTAAAGTAGCCAATGAAACTGTTACACCCGAATGCTTTGAAAGAGTACCATAGCGATATCAAAACTTTGGGCTAGCTGGTTATGCCTACTAATAAGGAAACAGCGCGACTTCTAATGCACATTACATGGACCTGCCGGGCCATTCCCGGCCTGCCCGTCACTGAACAAGCGAGTGTGGAGCGGTGGGAGGAGTTGCTGGCCAGCGATAGCCTTGACGATCAGATCAGTTTGATCGACAGGGCCCGCAGGGCGGCAATTGCCTGTGGCGTCCTGGACTGAGGACAGCCAGCACTGCTAGATGGGACTTGCGGAATAAGCTGGCCCGTACCACAAACCTTTTTCTCACAATAAATGTTTTCCTTCCTTCCTTCCTTCAGAACGGGACCAAGCGCGTCTTGTCTTTTTCGCACATGTTCATGTCGTTCTCCTGGGTTCTTTTTTTCGCGCATGATATCGCGCTGTATACATATTACATCACAAAAGAATGTAAGGCGTGTAGAAAACGGGTACAAGAGGTCGGAGTTGGTGTTTTCTTCTTTTCTCTTCTGCCCGTGTTTGCCCGACTTACCTTGTTTTCAGATGAATTCTTGCCGACTAGCTCAAATTTATGTCGTTTTAATATACCTTGGAACCCGTGTAAGAGACCCGCAAGAATTCCTGTGGTGACTAGAAACAACTATGCTAATGGTATTAATGGCGGTCATCCACACGTCCACTTTATATGGTATATATGTTCATTTAAACGTAGGAGTAGGGAGCCTTTATGTGCGCGCACCTCCGTGTTTTAGGGTGGTGTCAGCCTTTGACCCACCACTTGCCGCCGCCCGCCAAAACACAGTGTTGCCAGTCCAAGGTTTCCATGGCAAGCGCGGCGGCGACGCCTTGTTGGTTCTCAGAGCCAGTCGGTTCTCCTCCGTCCTACTGCACCGGCTGCACGTTGGCGCGGGTGTGGAAGCTGCTCTAAACCTAGCTTCTGCTACGACACCATCCTCGCGCTAATCGCATCTACAACAACTTTGGAGTTGAGAATGCCAGGTGCTGCGTGCCCCACAGCACAACAATCTGGAGACGAGGCGTAAGAATGTTCCGCTTGCCGACTTGCCCCTAACCGACGGAGACGCTGGATTGCGCAAGTGTGAAGCGAGATTGCTGGGAGCTCACTACTTCTTTCCGTGTTTGTGAGGTGAGTGAGTACCCGTTGCATTGCGAGTGGATTCAGTATATCGCCGCATATTTCGTGAAATGATTTGCTTTGTCGTGCGACGAAAAGCAGTCCGTGCAAGGTAAACGCGAAGCTTGTTTATTCGGTTATGCTTGTTTACTCTATTAGTGGAAGCGTAGTTCGCCAACTAACGATATAGCGAGAAACGCCAGGCCCGTAAACCATCAAGCAGACGCTCGCGTTCGTGTGTTCCTTTGCGGGCAGATGTGCGCGCTTCTGCGCTTTCACCACACCCCCGTATTCAGAAACGCTCCTTGACTTGACTTGCAACCGCCTCAAAGCAGCGCGTTCGAAACGCGTTTCTGCTGCCTTGGCACCGCCTAAAGACAGCGCGTTCGAAACGCGTTTATGCTGCGTTGAAGGCGGTTTCAAGTCAAGTTCATGAGAGTTTCTGAACACTGGGAATTAGGAAGGGTATTTAGAGAGGTAGGCAGACGAGCCGACCAACGCGTTCCCTGTAGACTTGTGCACAATTGCAACGCCACAACTAAAGTTTGCGTGGCAAGGCACGCGGGGTATCGGTTTTTCGCTTCAAAGCCACGCCGAGATGCACAGCGAAGCTCGCTCGATTAACCAGTAAATCTTTCGCTTTATTCATATAGAATACGACTTATTTACTCTTTGTGTCCGTCTGTCTGTCTGTCCGTCCGTCCGTCCGTCCTAAACGCTTCTATTTGTGTGCACCAAGGAAGCCGGTTGTTGGCTTATAACTCAAATATGCCCTGTGGGAGATGGTGGGGTCGGAATTTATTGTCTTCTTTTTATTTCATAACCGCCCACAAATAGGATTCGATATCGTGATGTCAGTTTTTATTTAATGCTTGTAGAGAAAATGTATTGGACTACTTATGTGTCTTTGGTGCTGTGTATGACTTTTCGCGCTATTGCTTTATTCTAGGCCCACTTCGAGGACACAAGCTTCGAGGAATGAAGACGGATGGTTTGAAGAAACTAAGACCAGATGCGGTTCCGACGCTGTTTTCAATAAAATATGGCCTGTAAAAAATTGGTTTGTTCCTTATTGCTTCCCTGTCTTTTTCTTCTGTCAAGGTTTATACAGGTTTGGGGGGGGGGGGGGGGGGGGTGATAGGTGCGATATGACTGAGTGCCCTACTATTTTTCGCCTATGCTAACAACCTGTAAAGGTTTTAAGCAGTCCATTGTGCGGATTCGTTCACAGGAAATATACTTCCTGCAGGGAATTTTATTACGTACAGAAGCAACATGCAGGGTATGAGAAACAGGGCACCGGAATTGTGCGGCTTGTAGAGAACATCGCCAGATACGCGGTTGTTTGATCCGCCTCCCCTTGGTTACAGTCACCGTCATATAATATAGCACGGCCTCGTGTCCTGCACAAGAACGCCTTTGAAGTGTCAGCAGTGATAAGGTGACTTTTACTTCAGGAATGCCGCGCAGACATTGAATTAGGTTCACAGTGACATCGAGGTTTTCCCCATCGCAAATATAGGCTCCCTTAAAATCACCATCACTCGGCCAATGCGGCAGGGTGCACTGCGAGAAACAAACTGTTTTCATACTATATTATACAAACTCGAGTCAACGAACACATTCGTTCTGTTCCAGAACACGGCGGCCAACTAAGAACAACCCTCCAGCTTTCTGGGAGAAATTGCTACTATGAAAGCAAACCACCCCATTCTTGTTGAAACTCACGCTACGTTAAATGTAAACGAGCGAACGTTGGGAACCAACATGGCGGCCCGTCAAGTTTCGCGGCCGCCGAAGCCATGGTAAGCAACCATGGTCAGACTTGTCACCACCCTAAAAGACGGAGGCACGGAGGCACGCACATGAAGGCTCCCTACTCCTACGGAGGCACGGAGGAGGCACGCATGAAGAAGGCTCCCTACGTAGGCGTCAGTCAGCGCCGCCTGTTGCCATTACGGCGAGTGTGGAACACTGTTTTGCCTGTTGGCGTCTCGTAGCACGTGATCTTATTACGAGCTGGCAGCTGCCAGCTCGTAATAAGATCACGTGCTACGTGGCGCTAACATGCTAGTGGTAGTAGGACAAAGCAAAGACACGATGATCTGATGCAATTTGAGAGGCAAAGCACAACTTTCGCAACGACCATGAGTACTTCAAACATACAGGGTGTTTTTTTTAAGCAATACAGATTTTTCCTTAAAAAACTATAATAGTTAGGTAGTTGTCGTCTTCGCAGCCAATTTCTAGGCCGAGGTGGGGACAGTTTACCACCAATTAGATAACTAATAACTGGTTAATAAAAATGTTTTAATTAACTTTTTAGTATCAATTTTAGGGCGGTTGTTTATATGGCAAAGTTGCTCTGCGTCGCAATTTATGGCGAGCCTAATTTTTCAAAATCGAAAATATCGCGCGTAGTTTGAGAGATCCATCGTCGAATTTCCAGACCGCGATGCCGGAGATACCGAAACTGAACGCACCGGGTGCGCCGGAAGGGCGGTCCGTGTGCTGCGTCACGCCGGAACTTCTCTAAGTAATTCGAATGATGGCGCACCTTGCGAGAAACGAAGTGTCATCCTAGCAGAGCATGCCGACCGATAGTCCTTCGCGCGTGATATGCGGTGGTTTTCTGATTCTTTGTAATTTTAAGGTGAAAGCCTTGAATGTCTCACACTCGCGGTTACCGGTGTCCGGTACCCTAGCACGGTGCCAGCTGTGGAGTCTCCCCCCTCACGCGAGAGGACAAATGAGCCTTATGAACGCTGGAACGCGGATGGCGTCTGCACGATGCGCAAAGCGCGAGAATACAAACGCATGCGAAACGGAGGCATATTAGTCTCGCGTCTCGCTGCGATTACGTAAAGGGAAGTTCCGGTGTGACGCAGCACACAGACCGCCCTTACGACGCACCCAGTTCGTTCAGTTTCGGTATCTCCGGCATCGCGGTCTGGAAATTCGACGATGGATCTCTCAAACTACACGCGATATTTTCGATTTTGAAAAATTAGGCTCGCCATAAATCGTGATGTAGATCAACTTCGCCATATAAACAAGCGCCTTAAAATTGATGCTAAAAAGTGAATTAAAACATTTTTGTTAACCTTTTCTGAGTGATCTAATTGGTGGCGAAATCTTTCCGCCTCGGCCCAGCAATTGGCTGCGAAGACAAGTGCCTAACTATTATAGTTTTTTAAGGAAACATCTGCATTGCTTTAAGAAAAACACCCTTGTATAAGTGTGAAATACAGAGGGCAAAGGCCTACTCTTCAGCTGCATTCAAGAGCTTACCGGAGGGGCGTCTTTTATGGTACATTCGGCTGGGCGCCACCGCGCTCTCATTAAACTGCAACAATTCAGAGCCTGCTCTTGATCCGCGCCAGACAACGAGTGTTCCTGAGCGAACGTGCTGCCGCTCGCCAGAGTGATCGGTGACCGGAAGAGACGCCACGGCCTCATGTGTTGCAGAGAGGCGAGGTTTGGGAGTCACATGATCACATCTCGGTCGTTCTCCACGGTCAAAGTGAAAGCGCCTTTGAGCGCTTCGAGTTGGAGCATGGTGCTCTGAAAGAACCAGCCGAACGTAATCTGGATGCTTGTTGTCGACCAGCTGAACGTGACGAGCGTTGCCAGAGCGCTCTGGAGCGCTTGATAACGACCAATCGAATATAACGACCAATCGAATACACCATTAGATGAACGCGGCTAAAGCCCAGCACTTATGCTAAAACCATTAGGCACAGTAGATGGCAGAATATTCAAACGTAGCAACGAAACAGAACTTCCAACGCTATTCGGCAGCACCAACATGCTTCCGATTTCCACTACATCTAATCAGCTGCTGTAAAACGTGTACTTGTCACAGGCTCAACTTTTCCGCGCATATAATCGCTGACGCAATGCCATAACATTGTTTTTCCTTCCGAGAAATTCATACGCAGGATTACTAATCATTTCGCACAATCGTTTGCGCTATCAATGTGGTCCTTCCAGAATCTGAAACAATTGGCAACGCTGAATGGCCAGGGCGTCCCGAAAACCCTCACAGTGCTTGGTCTGACCGTGTTTTCTGACCAGGACTTCGACTTAGCCGCAACAACTATCACGTAAGAATGATGTCACAGATTCATAATCAATGCACTGATCTTGAATGACGTCACAAATAAGATTCGGCATGTTGCTTTTGTCAATGTACCCGTTGGCAATTTCGGTTTGCTTTTTTAGGCAATATAGAGAAATGGTAACGGACTGATGTTATGACAGCAGCTCCGTGTAGTTAACTTGATAAAATGTACTATAGAAGCACCAAGTACTCACGGGGCTTTTGCTGGTGTAATAAGGATATCTGCTCAAATTCACTAGTAGAATTTTTAGAATAAAACTCTGGTTTTCCCAAGCCGAACAATTGTTTGTAATAGAAATAGGTGGTGTGCTCTAATTTTCTCTATGATTAGCGAGCCTCGTTAATTAAAGCACTTTGTGAGCGCAGCTATGTGCTCACTGATGTTAGAATGTTCTAATTTACAGCAAAAAGGCTCGCTCCACGAGAGCGATGACAATCTGCGCAATCTAACAACTGATAACTCATTGCTTCATCCTATAAGTCGAGATCTTAAAATATATAAAATAATTACGTAAGTAACTAATTGCAAGGGAAATTAGAACGTGTCCTGCTTTCTCATATCCGCGTTTCTCTTTAGTTCACTTTATGAGAAAATTGCAATCGTATTTAATGCGCCATTATCGTTAAGAACTGACACACATGCGTAACATTATCGAAAGTCCCAATATTTAACTGTGCTTAAGTAATGTCACTCTTAACACCACGGTACTGCGAGTGACAGTAGAGAGAAACGCATCACATACTTTCACTTCACCTATATTAAAGGGACACTAAAGAGCAAAACGATTTTTCGCGTATTAGTAAAGTACAATTTCAGAATCCCGAAAACACCACTATTACCACGACACGACGCTTGGTAAGCGAGAAAACGCGCGAAAAGAAAATGCGGTTGGAGAAGCCACCTTGAGATTCCCGCACCAAACGCCGTGACGTCATAGATTTTGAAGAGGTCTACTGGGTCCTACGTAGCTTCTAATCGATAAAAATGAAGTACATTGTCATCTGTGGGTGCCAGAGAACCAGCATACGAAGTTTGATAAAATTTCATCGAGCCAATGTCGCGAAAATACGAATACATTTTGAAATTTTCGACGTCACACGCGGAAATTTCGGCGTGAAATTTAAAAGTGAAACTTCGACCTTGATTTTCTCTGCTAATAAGGAACTTATGATAGGGAAACATATGACATTAGAGTTCTCAGAGAGCAGTTAAAAAAATAATTGTTTCTCTTTAGTGTCCCCTTTAAGTAGCGAGCGTTTTCGACATGCTCAGTCTTGCGCAGGCGCGTAGTGGTTTAGGGCGCTTACGAGATAATTGATAGATACTGAATAGCATGTATTATCGCAACGTCCACAAAATTCTAAATTTTCGTGAGTATGAACGTTTTAGCATGATGTGAACGCGGCCGCCTTCGGTAATAGATCTTGCAAAGCCATCTTCAATAGTAACACGTCATGTTCTCTGAATTTAGCATGCTACTAATAGCTAGGTGTCATGCCAGATTCAAAGCATTAATAATCTCGTTGATATGTCTGTCATTGTCCCTGGATTTAAATTCGTACTAGCAAGTTACAGCAGCTAGAAATACCTACTAACAGATGCATCGACAAGTCAATTGTCATTGAAAGATGCCCCCTCTAGGGTCTGATGGCACGAGGCACATGATCAGGTGACACCAACCTCTTGCGCAAATCTCGGAGACAACATTCAGGATATTGGCTCATATATGTACATGACAAAGTGCAAGAAGCCTGATTTTCGAAGGGCTGCGGAAATATAGCTAAAAAGAAAAGCTTTATAATACAGCTACTTCCTATCCTTGCCAATATTTCTTGAGTAGTACATGTACTCATTTACAAAATTCCCATGTGTAAGACGTTTGTTTATTAACACATTTTAAAAGCCGCCAGCTACCCCTTCAGCTGGAGTGCTTCGGGGGTCGCGTTTACTTCTACGAGAAATCGAGACATGTTACACGAATAGACGTTATGAGAATAGATGTTTAACCTATTAGGGTCCACTGTACTTTAAAAAGTACACTTCCCGTTTAGGGCATAGAAAATGCAAAAATAGAATATTCTGATCTTGCTCATTAGAATTTTTGATGCCAAAGGTTGCAGCAAGATAATCCTAATTTGGAATATCGACTCGGTTATGTTTTTTCTGTTTTATGAGTCGTCAAACTTTAGGAAAATGAGAGCCTGTTAAGCGCACGTGGTTAGTACCACTTTTTCTATATTAATTTGAAGTTTTTCATTTTATATGTTGAAAAAAACGGACTGCTTCTGCTTCAGGAAGAGCAATTCAATCCCTGCAAAGCGCGAGAAGCCTATAGAGCGCATAGTTTTGCTGTGAGGAGTAATCAAATGTTGCTGTACTTTATTTAGTACACTGGCACTTCGTGGTAGCATACATGTAACTGTTGTTGTGCATTGCATCATTGGTTGAACAGGCTTTTTTTTCTTGTTAGGAACGCCGTTTTTTCGGTTATCTCAGACTCATGAGGCTGCGAAAGATGTCGCTGTGAATATACGAGACCCTCTTGATGTTTTAATTGGCGATTCTGACCCTAACATGGGAACTTAGGAGGAGGAGGGGAATGACGGTACGAATGGATGCTCTCTGCTAACGTAAAAAAACATGGAACGAAAGGAACGTGGGTAAGATAACTTCTGTTTTGACTCAGGAAAGCAGCTTTGCTTCTAAAATGGCAAAGACAACAGGATAATTGATATGCTGACGAAACACTACACAGTTGAGTCAGTATGCTCTGTGTCGTGGTGGCCATTCACTGAAAAGAAAAAAAAAACGTAGTGCCACTGTCCTCCTCCTTCATCCGCAGTAACAATGCCATGGGGGGGGGGGGGGGTTGAGCTCTACAATCAAGCTGCGAATGACTAGAGAATTTTCATCCCTGAGAAAAAGTGGTACCAGCCTTTATTTACCAGATAATCGAAATAGCCGCAGACAACGCATGAAGGGTCTGCTACCACATTGTACGTTTTAGCAAACCCTCTACGCGTTGACTATCGTCCTTTAGTCGCATAATAGCTATACACTGACTGCGCCTTGTTGTACCCAAGAGAAGTATGAAAGCTCTCCAGATTCCACTGTGCTTGCTATTACCCCTATCCATACGGACATTTTCACAAGAAGCTGGCAAAACAGTTGAATTCTGCCAAAATACATCGAAATGGTGTGGCGAAAAGCGTGACGTTACGCTTTCCCTAAAGCACTGGTCCTTGAATAAGTTGCATGGGCCAAGATAACTTTGTTATTCGTTTCGCAAGGGCCCAGCGTGCTCGCCATTTTTGCATCAAGTCACCTTGCCCGTTGCTATCTCGAAGGCCCAGCGTACTTTTTATACTACAGTATCATAACTCCTGAAGAAACACACATAACTCTATGAAAATTTGCACGTGTGGTTATCTGTTGTGGTTAATTAAATAAGCGAAATGTCAATAAATTCGGACCAGTAGTTCTTTTGTGGTTCTTAATGGGTTAAAAGTATTTACTTAGGAGCAGATATTCGTTATTTTATACTCTACCCGCTGACTATGAAAGTCATAGGTACTACTAAGTACTGTGCAGAATCGCACCGCTTTGGAGATGTATCTTTCCATTGTTTCATACTAAATGAAGCGCTGTTTATGTCCTTTTTTAATAATTATGTGCAAAAGAATGCACTTACTTAAGTAATGAAAGTGTAGTAACACTGCATTTTTACCGCAAAATCGAAGGGCCTCATTGTAAAACAAGTTTTGTTAAATTATTTCGAAGAGGAGGTGCCTTGCGATTTCACTGGGTCCAGCTCTACTGCAGTGTACCTGCTTCAGTAAAAATAAAAATTATTTTATATTACTTGCATAATAGCTTACCATAGTTCATTTTCCGTTTTAGATGCGTCCGCTAACTGGAGCATTTAGGATCCACAAAAAACTTTTGCGTATGCTAGCGGCAATTTTATAGGAACTGTTAACTTCAAAAATATCGTGCCCGACTAATTTATTCGAAGTAAAATTTTGTTGCAGTGGGCTGTCCTGTGACATTCTTTTCGCTTGTGATTTGTTTGTGCCTACAGACATGAAGCAAAGCCGGATATTATTATATCATACGGACACTTGATCTTTGAGCGGCACGCGTACGACCACTGCAAGATACTTGGTCCGACGAATATGAAATTGGGACAGTCACCACCGGGCTATGCGTATGACCTGGTAAGCACTGCCGAACCTTTGGAGTCAATAAAAGCAGAAGCAGTGCTTTTCATGAAATGTTTACGACCAACAATAAACGGAGCTGCGTAGTCTTGTATTCTTTAATTTGCAAAGGAAAACTTGTGTAAGTCATAATGTTTGGTGTTGCATGCCACTGACTACCTCATAGGAAACTCACCTGCTGCTTAAACCCGTATTCATTTCACGAGTTGGAGTCACTACCGGGGAAGCGTTAAAGAAAAGGGCACGTAACGCAGAGCTACAAATATCCTCTAAGGACGACATAGGTCCCCAACGTTCAACATGTTTATAAAATTAGTCCCTATTTACAAAATTATTTGTCTTTACCATACGTGTTTGAAAACCATAAAAAATCGCGCAGTGTTTTAATGTGGTGAGAAAAAATTGGTGGAAGCTTAAGCTTTGCCTTTTGAGTGGAACGCGATAGCATTATCGGACCACGTCCGCGTTGGCTTCTCTTCAGTTTGCCATGTTTCGCTTCTTAATGGACACCGCAACCAGGCTTCGAGGGAAAGAAGATATGTAGGCGTGGCATTGGTCGCTGCAAACTCTTGAAGGATACCTGCTGCATTTTTAGTGGCGAAGTGCACATTACGTGTCGGCAAGACAATAAGCACACCTACGTGGGTGCACGCTTTGTTGATGATATGGCTGATGATGATGGTGATGAATTAGAAATGAGCCATTTGTAATAGGCGAGCAGATTCCACCGCCCGCTGGTTACACAATTCGCTCGGTGTGTAGCCTGATGCGATTTTACGCTTGTGCCACCGATTATTGCACCTGTTCACCTAACTTCTCGCTCGACATGACGACAGTAATTTTCGTTGTTAGGAAAATTACCTGTCGTCAATTTTCGTTGTTACGAAAATTACCACGGTAGTATATGCTGTCTTCGCACTTTAGTGCTCTTTCATAAACGTGAAAAGTTGCGGGCAAACCAAGTATATAATTTTAGACTGCTACAAGAGGTGCACAAAAGTAAGTGGTGAAAACAAAAAAAATCACCAACGTTATCCTGCTAGAAGAAATTTAAAGCGTTTACCCAGAACAAGGAGAAATCACGGTAAACAAACAGTACAATAAGAATCATTGTGATTAGTTAATGAATTAGGTAATAGCTTACAATTTGAAGTTAGTCCAGGGACATTTAAAAACAAGTTAAAGAAAGTTTGTTGAAAAAAGACTTATCACCACTAACCAATATTGCACAAAACTTGTAGGGAGTACTTGAATAAAACTGGAGATCGTACTATGAGATTTCCGCTAGTGTTCGGAAAGTGTGTTGTTGTTCCTTTTATAACAGATAAGTACTAGTCTTTTATTGCCGATGTTATACGATGCATCGAGTTTTCTGTTCTTGTTTTTTTATATGTGTAAGACTTGTGTATGGGCAGTTTGTCAAGTGTGTTATGTGTTGCTTAGTTTGACTGCAGTGCTTCTTTGTTAGCACTCACGTGGTTGTATGATGCGGGAGATCTTTTTTAGTTTGTGCGTATCTACAAGAAGTGTGTATCTGTGGCAAACTTCAGGCAGAGAGGCCTCTGTCAGGCGTATGAAAAGGCTTTTGCCTCTGTTTCTTTGTCTTGTACTAAAGAAATAAAAAAAGATACTGCTACTACTAATACTACCATATATGTTGCTTAAAAAAGGCTCGATTGTCGTTTACGTCATCATTAATACCTTTCACCCATATTCAGAAACGCCCCATCAAAACCAAATAAAGATGACCGACGCTGGGGGAATTTTTATTCTTTTCTCGCAGAGACATCCTCATGAAATAGCCGTCAAGCTATCAAAAATGAACTTTAATTCCGTCCTGTACATATCGGTGTCCCTCAGAGGATTCAGGTACAAACCAAAAGCGAATGACGCCGCAGGTTCGATGTTGTTCGCAGCTTGCGAAGATTTTGCGGGACAAGACATGCTCGACAAATCTACCGACTACAGTTACGTAAGTGGTACTCGCGTAAACTAATGAATTGTTAGGTACTTATAACTTTATTTTGTGGGCTGTGGAAGGCAGTACGTGAAAATGCGCGTGAACATACGTGATGACAGGAAGAGAGTGTGGCACAGCACCCTTGAAGTACAGGGTACTAAGTTTACCCTTGAAGTAGAAGGTCCTCTATGTACTAGTGTGTACTAAGCCACCTGCCCCAGTGGCTGTCCTTAAGTGCTAGAAACCTCACCCTCTATCTGTATGCTTGAAGAACAACCCCCCCCCCCCCCTCATATCACGTATCTTCAGCCTGACTACGCCCACTGCAGGGCAAAGGCCTCTCTCATGTTCCGCCAATCAACCCGGTCCTGTGCTTTCTGCTACCACGTTATCCCTGCAGACTTCTTAATGTCATCTGCCCACCTAATGTTCTGTCTCCCCCCTCACGCGTTTGCCTTCTCTTGGAATCTAGTCAGTTACCCTTAATGACCAGCGGTTATCCTGCCGACGTGCTACGTGCCCGGCCCATGTCCATTTCTTCTTCTTGATTTCAATTATCATATCCTTAACCCCCGTTTGTTCCCTGAACCACTCTGCCTTTTCCTGTCTCTTAAGGTTACACCTCTCATTTTCCTTTCCATCGCTCACTGCGTCGCCCTCAATTTAAGTTGAACCGTCTTTGTAAGTCTCCAGGTTTCTGCTCCGTAGGCAAGTACCGGTAAGATGCAGCTGTTATATACCTTCCTCTTGAGGGATAGTGGTAGACTACCAGTCATGATTTGAGAATGCTTGCCGAATGAGCTCCATCCCATCCTTATTCTTCTAGTTATTTCACTCTCATGGTTCGGCTCCGGGGTTACTACCTGTTCTAAGTAGACGTATTCCTTTACAACTTCCAGTGTCTCGCCACCTATCGCAAAGCGCTGTTCTCTGCCGAGATTGTTCGACATTACTTTAGTTTTATGCATATTAATTTTCAGACCTACTCTTCTGCTTTCCGTATCCAGTTCAGTAATCATGAGCTGTAATTTCCCCGCATGTATACAGTCATAAATTTCCGTAGATACATCCCTAACTCCGCACGGGGGACAAAACCCTGGCATTCTTCTGGTCGGTATTGCTTTAGTGAAAGGTGGTGAACTGTAAGCGTCAGATAATACGTTCAGTGGCTTTATAAATGAAAATCGGAAACCTGCAACGACAAAGTCAAGAAAAAGCACGCGAAGGGAGTTCAGGTGTTGGCGATCTTCTGCGCAGAGCAAGCTTTCCCACCTAAAGATATTATAGCGCTATAACTGCTCGTTAAGTGAAAAATCTTGCGATAACTCTAATTGAAAACTTAGATATTGCAGTGAAAGTAGTACTCATAAAGTTTTCGGTAGTCCGAATAAACATAAATATTCCTGGTTCATTAGGACGAGAACGAACAGCGCTGGAAACGAGACGGTGAAATAATGGCAGGGCGCTGAACTAACGAGCCCAGATTTATTTCTGGGATGTAAAATAGATATAAAGAACAGTTACGCATTGCAGCATCACAAACACCCTACGTGCGCAGAGAGTGACAGGAAGTCATCATGTTAAATGCGTCGGCAAAACAAGCTGTCATGTTATTAACAAGTAAATGGTTTCCCAGTTGTGCAGGGAAATCGACAGCACACTGACGCAAGCATTTGTGTGTGTATGGATATGGTAAGCTTCGCTTATCTCACGTGTTCTTTGCCACCTGTACGTTTACAATAAGGTGCACTGCTCAAGGATAGGCTGACAGCCACGTGCTTTGCAGTGCCGAGTTAAGTGACTGGGCACAGATACGTTAAGCAAGGACGCGGTCTCTCTTGTAGTCAGTTGCTCAACCATCGGCTGGTTTGGCCAATGTAACAACGTCCGCAAGGGACGGGGATCTTATACACTCCAGCATAGGTGCATTCAACTATGCGCTTTCGGTTCGTTTTTGTCACACTTTCCTTTTTGTCACACTTTTGCCCTCCTTGCTCACTTGGAAGCACAGTGACCAGCTCCGAGAGCACGCGCACTCGCTTAAAGAAACTGTGCACAGTAACTTCGCTCAGCACTGCTAAGCATGTGGCTGTCAACCTATTCTTGAGCAGTTCACCGTTTTACGTACAGAGAGCAAAGATAAGTGCGCCGGGAATGTTCTCACTGTCATCATCACCTGACTGGCCATCACCGTCGCCCTACTTGTACCAGGCCAAGGCACCATCATCATCCTCATCTTCCTTCGTCATTTCTTCGTCTTCTTTCTCTTCCACCCTTCGCCGCTACCTTGTCGTGTTCAAACTCTTCCTCATTCTTAGCTTCGTCCTCCTTCTGACCCTTCGCCTCCTTCTCTTCATCAACTTATCCTTCTCCACTTTGCACTTGGATTGCCCGCTCTCCTTGAGTTTGTGGTGCGTATTTCGGTGCTCCTCGTCATCGTCTTCAGACAGCTAGGCCGAAGGCTGCCCCTGGGGAGACATCTCCGCCTTGGCGTCGCCACCACGCTTCTCCTTAGCCGAGATGACTTCGTCGATCTGTTGATGCGTCGCGACGTCGGCTTGATTGTTGACGGAACTTATGGCCTTTCTGTGCAAACTGCGGCAGAGCTGACGCAGCCACTCGCCTTTATTCGCCTGGCCTCCGGATGCATCAGTAGCTCTCGTGCCTGCCAGAGATCAATCCGCAGTCCAGGTGGCGGGCATCCATGAGCAACAGAAAAAGCCGACTCTACGCCGCCTCTCCCACGAACGTGATCCTACCCGGAACGCAGCCGGAGCCCTACGTTCGGCGACAAATGTGTGCTCAGGGCAGGCAGTAAGCCGGAGCCTTCAAAAGAGGACACAGAGGCAGTGAACATCAGAAACATATTTATGGATTAAACTGACAGGGGTGCAATTTTCAAAGTCCTATCATCTTTTTGTCATCGAACAGAAGCTTGTCAAATGGCTCTTCTCAAGTCACAATGACAATGACGGCAACACACATAAAAGCTTTGAAATGACAGTTCTGATTGTTCGGCAAAGCAAGAGTGTTTACACTAATAGAAACTTTGTGAAGACTCCCCTTTCGAAATTTCAAGCTGAAAAGTTATCATTAAGGCTAATGAAAGTGCGGCTGTTGTTGTTGTTATCTATATTACATAAAAGCTGTCTTATTACGTGAAAGGCTAGCCTCTGGCCTAGTAGTAGCAGTAGGAATAGTGATAGTCGGTGTCAGCAGAGTAACTCCTAGCGGGTCCGGTCTATTGGCTCAGTCGGCAGGTCACGTGATCTCGATTTCAAATGTAGTGGCGGATTCAAGACATCACGTGATCTCGCTAACCAATCATACAGACTCGCGCTCTTTCCTAACCACACGTGGTCTCGCTAGCCTATAGGATTCTAAATGTCGTGCGTATAGACGTCGCCATGCCGAAGACGCAGCGCCACGAGCTCGCGAAGCAGAGGCCAAGCGCCAGCTGAAAGCCGACGACTCTTAACGGCGAGCTCGCGAAGCTGAAGCCTAAGACTCCGATAAGCGAACTCCCGTAAATGAGAACTAACAGACAATAAAGCCAATAAAAGCCTAACTAAAGACTTCGTCTAACAAAGGAAAACGAGCCCTTAAATATCTATTATCTCATTCACTCATAGTGAGTGTCTCGTTCTGGCAGACTTCATGACTTCGTGCCTTAATATGCGAGGGATTATTGTTCAGTTGCCAGCTCGTAGAAACGATCACATCGTGTGAGATTCCAGCAGGCAAAAAAAGGTGTTTTACCCCCGCCGTCATAGGTACACTCTAAGAAATGATCAAGTAAAAAGGGCCTCTTTTTGTCCCACAGCAATAATCGTCATCTATCTTGCGTTCCTTTCCTTGCATTATTGCCGCGCGCCCGGCAGTTTCAGGTCACGAACGACATGCGGGTTATCAGCGAGGCATAGCATTCTTGATAGGAAAGTGGCAGCGCAAGTGTTTTCAACAAAGGAAGAGCAAGCAAGCCGGATTACGATTATTGTTGTGGGACAAAAGACACCCTTTTTACTCGATCATTTTTTAGAGTGTACGAGCGGCGCAAACTAATACTAGCAGGTTGAAATGCGCAGATATACCCAATTAAGTGGATGGGAGGTGGACCACCGCCATAACTGAATTGGTAGAGCATCGCAGGCGTTATTTGAAGGTTGTAGCTTCGATCCTTGCCGGTGGCAAGTTGCCTTTTCGTCTACTGTAATATCGTCACATTTATATCGTAATTATTAGAAACATCCCGCATGCTTTCCTTGGCTTGATTGTCTGTTAGTTCTCATTGACATTGTGTCTGACAAATAAAAACGAGCCCTCAAATATCCTTTCTTTCATGCCAGCTGGTGTCACATGACGCCGGAGTTTTTCGCGGTCATTACTGCATTAATGTCTCAAAGTTCAAAGACCAGTCAGGCCTGCGTAGTTCACAGACATACTTATTAAGAAAAATATCACCGCCCAAGCACTCCGTACAGACGGTTAACCAGTGAAGCTGAAACGTGCGGCCACAGGCGGTCGCAGACGTCGCAGCCGAAGCCAAAGTGCCGCTCGAGAAACTCCAACCGAAAGCGGGCGTTGGCCCCAGCGAACGCGTTCCCGCCATTGCCACGTTGACGCTGCTCTGCCCGCGACGCCGTTTCCTCGGCTCGCCGTTGTTTCTTGCATTCGGCTCGGAAGGCTGTCGGATCCTCGGTGCGTAGTTGCTGCTTGCGCTTCTCCACCCGGGCCTGTTCTTGTGCCCGAACTGCTGCATCGACCCAGCGAATATGAATTCTCGCACGGATCAGCTGTCGGCGCTGTTCTTGGAAAGTTGTCAGCTGTTCGGGCGTTCGTACGATTCCTGCCCTCCCCATGTGGAAGTTGTAAGTTGAAACTGCTGCGCGCGGGCTCGGCGGCATGGCTGAGAAGGGATGAACGACATCACTGACGGCGCAGCCAATGGCACGCGTACTTGGGTACGACGCAGAAAATGGCTTCTCTAACGGCGCAGCCAATGGCGCGCGCGCTTGGGTGCGACGTAGAGAATGACGTAACTGACGGCGCTGCCAGTGGATAGCATTATAGAAACCTGTGGCGAACGGTTTTTCGTTTTGCCTAGCCATATGCAGCTTTCGCTGTAAAAGTGAACCCGTGATTTCATGAGAAGCCGAGGAACATTTAAGTAGAATAAGCTTCATACTTTGTATGTCTTACAGAAATAAGGCACTGTGTAGCTGTGGTTTTTCACTGATTCATACACGATATACAGTTGGCGCTACTTTGTTTGGTATGCGATCCAAATTGAACATTTCTATTTTCTTCATCGACAGCTCTGCGACAAGCACCTGCGTAAAGGGAATGTGAGTGTCAACGAAGATGCACAGATTGTGCTCGTCATTGACGCGATGACCTCTGACGTCATAACATACGACAATGAGGACACGTTACGATCGAAGGTGAAGTCACGTTTACATTTTTACCGCCTCAGCCTTCCTTACCATCCCTTCGTCTCTTCATGGGATCACTATTATAGGGCCCCTCACCAGCCCGCGTTGAAAGACGAGGGAGTTGATTTCTCCTCGCCTTCACTACCCTTCCTATATCCTACTCGCCATATATTTTTTAAAAGCACGTGAACAATGCCAGCACTAGGCGCTCGAGCTTATCAGGATTTCGCACTGCTCGGCTACGCGCTGTTAGCGCAGCTTGCGCAGTCGGAAACACACAAAATGAAGAGAAATCAGTTGATCGCGCACGATAGTCATGCGATACAAGGAAGAACAAATGGGCGGCTGCATGGCAAAGCAGTGCAGGAGACAATTCACATCTGATATTTCGCGTATATGGCCAAATCGAGAGCATGTATACTGTGTACGTCACGGGAATCCCTGTCTGCGTCAGGAAAGTGTGCAAGAAAGACGAGAAACGCCAGGAGAGAATAATGCGCTCGTTTTTTTGTATTTTGAGAGGCTGGTGAGGGGCCCTTTAAGCTATTATACAGAACATTCAGACCTTCTACACTGTTCGATGCAGTGGCTGACAAGAAATTAAACAAAATTGAGTGGTCAACAAATTAGAAACTTCAGTTATCACGAGGGGGGCCTTTGGCCTAGCCATAATGTGTTTTGTCCAAGTAAAGAGTGAACATTATGAGATGTCATGAAACATGTGATTAGAATGTGGTTTCTTATTGAAAACACTGTTTCCAGCATGATTCAAACTAGAACATACGCTATACTCTCATGATTTCAGCTCTGCACAGTGAAAGGGAACTACACGAAGCTTTACTACGGAATCGCCGTTTACGATGTTGACCACGATGATTTCGCCAACAACTGCGTCGGGCAGAGCCGCTACGAAAGCTACAGCCGTCCTGAAGATGGTCAACAAGCTTAACGAATTTTTCAGAAGTTATTTGACAGCTGCCGATAGAGAAAACTGCCTGAAAACGCATTAGGTGTCTTCAGCAAAAGCTATAGTGTTTTGTTTTCAGAATTCGTAACTAACACGATATGAACAATTTCAAATCAATCTCTCTCTGTTTTCGTATTGGTATGCTAATATATTTTTGTGTGTGTTATTGTCGTGCTCTAAATGTGTAGCATGTCATGCAATAAATCACTACTAGAAAATTGTCGAGAACTACACCAGTTGGATTGTAAGCCTGGTGGAAGATACGTGCAACGCTTGAGTGAACGCGGGACCGTTAACTATCAGCAGCACTGGACGCGAGATCAATCATTCGCAATTTTCTGTCACGCTGAGTTTTTTTTTTGTGAGTGCATCGCATTTTGTGAGTGCATCGAGTTTATACCACAATACATACTAACTTCCACTTTCACTCAGCTCGTTCTGACTACCGACCTATTGCTTTTTTTTTCTGCTCTTCCACTGAATGTCTGGTGATTAAGTGAAATCTGTCGCTAAGAACCTACCAGTCGGTTATGGTGCTGACTAAGGAGCTTAAACGCTTTGTTCAGCATAACTATAAATCACACGCCTCCTTGATTTTGCAGCGTCCCGCAGCGTATGAAAACGAAAAAAAAAAACGCCCTGAGAGCAGTGTTATATTTTGAGCATTAAAGCGGAACCCCTGGCGCCCTCTATAAGGTGGCGGAAGAAATGTATTGAATTGAACAAAAACCCGCCGATGCACTTAAACGCACTCTCAATGCCATGTGATTCCCTTTCGTGACCTTAAACCCTCACCCGTGCACTCTAAACTACCGCAACGGATATTGAAAGTATGGCGCGCAGTTGAATAAGCCGACAAATTGCTAAGACGTCGTGAAATATATACTTGTGACCAAGGCGTGATAGATGGCCCGCACTGCCATGTAGAGGAGCCAGTTACCACGTACTCGGAGATCGCCTAGGACAACGTTAGTCTGGGGCACTTTTTGATCAGGCGTACAATATTTTATACCGCACCTGCAGCCTTCATCGAACATATTCAATGTACCAAGACGGCGGCAGCAAGAAAGCTTAAACTCCTTTCCTTCGTCGCTTCTCACATAGGCGAGCGTGATAAGAACTGATTCTTGTGGGATGTCTGATAATGTCCGCCCAAACACCCATCTTGTAAGGTCTAACGCAGAGCAAATACAATTGATTGCGTAAAAGCATGACATAATTTGTTTTTCTGGTGTCGTACGGCAGCGTAAGTATGAACTCGAATCCAGGAAAACACGTGGCATAGGCAGGCATACACAAGCAAATGACGTATTGCAGACATAATATTGCGTACCTCTAGATCACATATGCTATTTCCGTTCGGCAAGCGTAACAACAGCTGCAACTTGGTGGATTGATTGCCAGTCGCAGACAAGCTAAGAATGAGCAATGCGGCTCGTGGCACTCACGGCGCACCGAACGTGTCCCTGTTGGATTTCCTCGTAGCTTATTCGCGGCGGATCGCGCACGTTTGCGAGTGTCTTTGCTTGCTGTGTCACCAGTTACATGCCACTCACATACCAAACACAATTAGGCCACGCACTTCGCCAAAAAGCGGAGCGTAAATCGTGGCTTAAATCGAATCGATCAAACAAAGAGCAACAACCGCACCAACCGCGTCGCATTCGAATGCTCTTCCCGGCATACATCTCAAGCTATGCAACGCTGAGGAGATATGACACCATCCTTGCTTCGATGAAACTCAATAGGCGCCTGGAGGTCGCCACATTTGTGACTCACCGTGATCTCACACATCTCTCTATGCACCCTAACTGGAGCGGCTGTCGCAAGCTGTTTTGTGTTTTAGCGGCATCTTTGGCTCCTGTGTTGGCAAATTATTAAAGGCTAAGCCCGTTTGGTACTATGTTGTGACCTGACGTTTGCTTTATTTGACGCCAGTTAATTTTTAATTTTATCCCTAAATTAAGCCGATACACGACGACAAGAAAATTCAGATAAATTGTATTGCGATGCTTGGAAATAGTTTAGCCGCGCCACGAAATGGTTCTTCCATCGCATCGTTACTTTCATTCTGTCGGGGGTCGTGTGCTCACAGTACTTTATTGGTCGCCATTTACCTATATGATGTGTCCTCTTCTCCGCTAATTTTCCTTACACGTGCGGCGTGTAAGGAAAATAGATGTAAGAGCAACTTAAGAGGTAATTTAGCACAAACCAACTTAAGAAGCTATTTTGTTCCGGCCCATGTTTGTGTGGATATTATGCAACTTCTTAAATGACGTGTTTTTTAAGCGCGTTGACGTTCTTGAAGTTCAGTTTTAATTCAAAACCGGCCATCAATCGCCACAGTGTTCCGCAAGGTGAAATCACTGCTTCTATGATTTGCTTTTGTGCTGTCAAAGCCTATTCTGTGTATACATTATTCGCTTTTCAATTACTCAAGTCAGCCTTGAACATGGTTTTTGCGCAATCCTTTTTCTTCATTATGACATTTAGGGACGCCATTGGGCGACCAGGACATTACTGTGTAGCGAACTGCCTTTGTGTATGATCGCACATGTGAACAAATCTAAATCCGTATCGCGATGTAACACGATGATCAATAAACTTCTGATTCCATAGTCTAGGTACCCTGATGGATGGATCCCGGGGCTTTTATAAGTTACAATCTAAAGGTTACAATGCATATCGCAGTACGCTAGCCATTAAAATGACAGGCTATGGTCCATATATACCTCTATGTGAAGGGGCAATGAAGAAAAGAGAAGCATACAGTTGTTTTAACCACGTAGCTTATAAATTATAAGTTCCTTGCTGTTATATGTTGTAAATGTTACCATGATTAGAGTGTACGCGTATCGTATGTATTTCGCCACGTCAGTCGAGTCTACGCGCTGCGTTGGCGTGGTCGTGCGTGGTAAGTACAGGTCGACCGCACATTGTGAGAACGCCCTTATTAGGAACCAGATCGACCGCAGTGGTGAGAATGCGACGGCCAGCTCCGCTAGTCACACGTTTTCACAGAATGGAATGGCTCAATCTATTCCTTTGTCGTTTTTGTAGGAGTCTAGGCAAATAAAAAAGCAAGCGAAAATATACATTTTCCCGCCCGTTAGGTGTGGCCAGGATTATGAATATGAAATATGTTTTATCGAACTGAACTGCGTACTTCATATTAGCGACGACTGTGACATTTGAATTATCCCTGTATGGATATATTTATGTTATGCTCTTAAAATAAATGACTACTTAGCGTTCTTTCTTTCCTAAAGGGTAAAGATCCTTCATTTT
>JALIZH010021319.1:0-21513 GCA_030522465.1 Rhipicephalus appendiculatus | reverse complement strand
GAAGTAAAGTAAGCTCTGTGCTGAATATTTTCATATGTTTCTTGAAATAACGAATTTAGGTCTGCTAGGCTAACCCCGCCTGTGGCAGCATCATCACCACCACCACCACCACCACCACAATTGAGCCTATTCTTGATTTCACCAAAATCAGTCGCTACTTGACAGAAGTATCGAAGAATTCCTAAAAGCATTAAGAAATTTAATTGTTACTGAAAATGCCTTGCCAGCTTTCCTTAGGAGTGTCTTGTTTTGCGCTGTACCAATGTGATGTGGTCGCATAGTTCCCGTTATCCAAACATGCCGCGAAAACTCCTCCGAAGAAAAGCGAATATGCGCATGTGTCTGCGTATAGCCGTCGATGCAGTTGTTCACCGTATTTCAATGGCGTTGCGATTTCATACAGGCGTAGAGATGTGAACGTTAGGTTAGTTATTGAAGCAGTACCGATTGTGCAAGGAAGCACATTAATCATCTGCCAGTATGCATCAGCCCTACAACTATTCGAGCACGAATTAGCATGTTTTGACGGAACTTTTGAATGCCGCGAGTAAAGTTTTTGTCCCTGTATATTTTTTTCCATTGCGGGAAGAATCCCTCGTTGTTTCATCGCGAATAAGCATTCTCGTTGGGTTGAAAATCTGGCATGATGCAACCGGCCAGAAAACGCGTATATAACCAATGATAATGGTATCGGTATTAGCTGGACCACGCAGGGGCGCCCCAACTTTTCTGAGGCCCAAATGAACGGAAACGTGAATAACCGCCGACCAAGTTACCGATGATGGTAGCCTGCACATTGTTTTTCATGTTATCGTAGGGGCAGCGGCAGCGCGGTAGCTATCTGATCGTTCGCCGAGCACCCGCATGAGACTGGTGACCGCCACAGCCTGCCTGAATGTGCGGAACAAAAGTCGTGACTACTACAAAAGGAATGCGGAGAACAAAGAAAGCTACATCAAGGATCATGACAGAGACAAGAGTAGATATGAAGGAACCTCTTCTAAATTAGCCTTTGCAGACGATTTTGAATAACCACAATGCAGCAGGAGTCGTTCCAAGGCGTCCACCGGCGGGAAGTGTCCAGCTTCTGCATGGCTGTACAAACATACTATGCAAAATTTAGCACCATGGTGCACCATGGTTTTAGGGTGAAAGCCTTAGATGCCTCATCAAGTGCGACAACTGACCATTGGTATCGGCGGCGCCGGCGTCAACATGAAGTGATTGAAAAGTTATAGGGACGTCATCGCTTGACATCGCCGCTTGGTCATAGGTGAGCCAGTCATGGACTTACTGCGAAAACCCTATGAGTGCTTGCAACACCATCACTCTCTTATTTCATCATCGAAGGCGTGTAATTGAAATAGCATACATGGTCAATTTTTAGATGCGAAGCATCTTATCCTCGGGGTTTGTCCATTCCTCCCTTCCGCGTACCGCGTCCGCTCACTTTCATGAAGTAGGGAAGCACCCAGTATGTGAACCAGAACATTGTAGTAAGATAAGGCCGTCAACCACCACCACAGTCCCCAGAGTCATGACCGAGAGTACAGAGTGGCTGCTTAGCAATGGCTAGGCAGGTGGTGGGTGCAAGCGAAGAATAACACGCCCTACCGGTGGTGTCTGTCGTCCAGGTTGACTCCATTCCTTGATCTTGGTTGCGTGTGCTTGCGGGGGCTTTGTCCGTCCCTCCTTCCTGCGCCCCACACCCCCACAGCGCATGCGCGTCCCCTTCCCCTCTCTCTCCTCTCCTATGGTCCCCCCCCCCCCCCCGTTCTCTTCTCTAGGAATCCTCTACTCGACGGAGCAGTACGCAAAAGGCGGTGTGACAGCTGCATACTCCGCTGGGGACGCCACGGTAGTTCCGCGGTATGAAAATGACGGAGCGCGCGCGCCTCATTCTCTCTCCTGCGCAGCACCGCGATGAGCGCCCGGGCGGGGTCCGCGAAACGGGAGCGGCGACGTTCTCCCGCTCAAGCCCGCCATTTCCCCGCGGCTTCGCATCCACACATGGTTGCCTTTAGCGGGAGATGGGGAAGTTTTTTCACCGCGAACTAAATGTGGCTGCCATGGCTTGCTGAGAGCCGTTAGTCTTGACATGACACCTTTAATAGCGAAACCTTTAATAGGTGGTGCTTTTTAATGTTTGCCTAAAATTAATTGCTTCTCAGTCACAACAATGCCCCAATAGAGCAACTTGTAGAAAAAGTCGAACGTTTGGGCTGCTGCACCCAGTGGCGTAGCCACGGAGTGGCCCAGCAGGCCCGTGCGCCCCGCCCCCCACCCTGATATGTATTTTTCGCCGTGGCATCATCATCATCATCATCATCATTAGCCTGACTCGTCCCGTCATCTCCTCGCTGCATACTCCACTGGGGGGCGCCACGGTAGTTCTGCGGTGTGAAAATGAAGGACCACGCGCGCCTCATTTTCTCTCCTGTGCAGCGCCGCGATGAGCGCCCGGGCCGCTGCTGCGAAACGGGAGCGGCGACGTTTCTCCCGCTCAAGCCAGCTATCTCTCCGCTGCTTCGCATCCACACATAGTTCCCTTTGGCGGGAAATGGGGAAGTTTTTTAGAGGTGGTTTTATAGAACACAGTGAGGCGGCACCGAGAACCATTCATATAGACATACCTGCAGACGTGAGCACACAAAACCCACTTCACATGAGCACCGCGCGGACAACTCCCTGGGTACGGCTGCCTTGGTGCTACTGTAATCGTCCCTGGGATGCTGCAAATATGCGTGACCTCGCACAAGTGCGCTGCCGAGGCAAGGACCTCAGCCTTTGTACTCCGGTGCAAGTCTGCCCCCCTCTTTTCGTTGAAAAAGTCCGCTATCAGAGAGCGCTTGCAAGGATCGTGGCAGTGAACACAACCTCGTGACGCATTGGCGGCTGGTTGTTTACATGAAAACTGATGGTATCCCGTGCAGTGGGATAACGCGCCCTTTAACATTGGTTTTAAATAGGTTCTACGTTATAGCATCTGTTCATTATTAGTAGGTGCTTTTTGTGCGTCCCCACAAATCTATCCCCCCTTTTTAACTCACCTTGAAAATTTTGTTTCGCGTACTGTTTTAAGGACTCTAGTTAAATGTTTATATAAAACGTAAAAAGTAAATCCATATATGCAGTTTGATAAAGTGGTCGTCATCGACTTACGCATACTTTGCCTTTAAGGCCACAACACATGTAATTGTTCATAAACTGCATTACTTACGTATCACCCACCAGTTAAATGAGGTCGACGTCGTGTTCACAACATCGATAACTACATTTAGTGACCTGCTGCTGTATGATGATAATGTTCCACTGTTTCTGGCAATCACATGAGTGCAATTTCTCTCCAGGTGCGTAAAGGCCATTGGTTCAAATGGGATGCAGAATATTGCCTGGGAAGGAAGGCATATATCCAAAATGCTGTCCCAGGTTCCTTTGCCCCTAGCATAGGGGTTACTCTCACCGCTAAATAAAGAAACCCTGCGAGCAATATAAGTGTTCTCAAATCTGTTCACTCTTAGTGTACTCAATTGTGTTTCACTAAAAATAAAAGAAAAAACAGAAGCGGCGTCTCTTTTTCTCAGGTCTGACTGTCCAACGCCACCAGTTCTTGCCACAAGCGCGCTTGCATCTGTTTACCGACAGGCACTCATCTCCAGCCATTCTCTGCCTCGCATTGCACCTGCGGATTCTTGAGCATTTTATGAAGGCTGAGGTGGTATGAGAATGAGCTGCCCTTATAGATTCTCACATTTTTGGCGGGCCACCTTTCGAAAGGGCTACCTACACACAATAAAGCGCCTGGCTTGCTACAGCTCTGCCCCTTGCAAACACAGGAGGGTTGACAATCTGCACTGGGAATCAAGCGCGGTAGCGCCCGCCTTCGAAGCGGGCGCCCTACCACCTTACCCCTTGCTGCATGTTATCTCTCTCAGAAATTGTTCGATCGCCAAGTTCCCCTTTTAATCTCAAATTAACCCCCTTTCTTGGGCCTATGAGCTGAGCTGACGTTTATTGGTTAATATTTTCAGCCTAAGGCGGCAGTGCCACGCCTTAGGAAAATTACAATGTAGACCGTAAAATTCTACTTAGCTGTGACACAGGGAAAGTGCGGAAAAAAAATCATAATGCACTATGAATGGTAAATTCAATATTATCAGCCACTGCCTTCAGGACGTGACGTTTTAGGATAAAGGAGCTCTAATTGTGATGTGCGTTATTATATTGTCATGGTGAACTTAAAATACACAAGGTTATGGCACTTAGACATCTGAATTCCGAACGTGATTTCAAGAAAATTTCATTGAGCAACGGACAGTTTATTGAACTTGGATAAAGTCGGCGCATATCCTATGAAGTCCTCCAGGATCAACTCCGGGCCGTCTGAAGAGCTCAAGCCCTTGGGGAAGCCTTTGGCCTACTGGTTCCTACGAAGGCACAGCCACCCATTTAGCCTGGGGGCTTTGCCTTCGGACTATAGTTTATCTGGGCCATAATAATGTTCTTGCCACACTATGCCTAGGAGAATATGCACTAAATTTTAGCGCTTCATAATTATCGCACTGGTAGTCAGTCGTAACCAAGCCAAGGGGTTATCTGTGTGGAGTATCACTGCCTGCCCCCCGCACTCATCAGTTTATAGCTTAACTAGTGTATTTAACCAACTAGGCAAAACTTGCTGCCATCCGCAGATGCATGACGGATACACAGTTTTCACGATATACTAAAAGATACGCGCCACCTGTGCAGAGCAACGTTGGCATTCATTAATTTTTCTTCGCGCTATGCATTTCGGGAACTCCTTTGCCGACTGTCACTGAACAGCTGTTAACATAACAGGTCGTACCGAGCCCGTAGCCAGGGGGGGGCTAGCCCCCCTTCCCGAAATTTGTATGGAGGGAGGTGTTTTACCGAGAATAAATAATGAAAAAAGGTGGTTTTTAAGGTATGGAACAGGTGCCCCCCCCCCCCCCCCCCCCAGACAGACAGACACAGAACTTTATTCAGGTCCTGAGGAACACTACCGCTCAAGGCGGTAGAGCAGCAGGCCGCTCCCACGTCGGGACGGGTAGGCCGAGCCTCATCGCCGCGTCGTGAGCCCTCTGGACGGCCCTGAGTTGATGTAAAAGCTCTGAGCTCCGTAGCGCAGAGCTCCATTCCTCTTCGGTCGTGAGTTGAGAACTCTGTAATTAGGGGCACTGCCAGAGCATGTGGTCTAACGTAGATGCGGAGCCACAATCTGGGCATGTTGGATCAATGCCTTCTATGAACTGGCTGTGGGAATGAAGGTTTGGATATGACCTGGTTTGAAGCATGCGGAGGGTAGATGCCTGTGCTCTAGAGAGTTTCACATGAGGAAGGGGGAAGACCCTTCTGCCCAACTGGTAATGTTTAGTCACCTCGTTGAAAGTTAGGAGAACGTCCCTGAAGACCGCTAGGTTGGAGTTTGAAGACCCCCCAGGCTGCCCAGCACGGTGAGTAAGTTCGCGTGCTCGGGCGTGGGCGATCTCGTTTAGGTTTGCCATGGAGGCCAGATGTGATCCGAGGTGAGCCGGAAACCAAATGATGGTGTGAGGAGAAATATCCCTATGACCTAATATACTAATTACCTCAGCCGATACTGATCCGGACGCAAAGGCTCGGACCGCCGCTCGTGAATCTGTGTAGATGTGTTGCCGAGAATCATCAAGGAGAGCGAGAGCTATAGCTACCTGTTCAGCTTTCGCGGGAGTGGCGTTCCTGATAGACGCGGAGTGGGTAACACAACCTGCGTGATCAACTGCGACGACCGAGAAGTTGGCCGATCGACCGTACTGCGCCGCGTCTACGAAGCATGCAGACTCCGGGTCTGCACGAACGTCTTTGAGCAGGGCTTCACCTCTGGCCTTCCGCCTACCCGCGTTGTGCTGCGGGTGCACGTTGCGGGGAAACGGAGAGACCATAATGTTGGCCCTTTGCTTCCTAGTGAGACTGTGCTTACGCTCCTCTCACCCCAAAAAAAAAAAAATAAATAAAATAAAATTCTGGCTACGGGCCTGAGTCGTACTATCTTGCAAAACGCGTCTTGCACTATCCCTCGAGACACCGTTTTCTGGCAATACATGCCCCATATTTCCACTCCTAGCTACGTTTTAGTAGCACTCGCAATATGTGTATCGCTAGCTTTAAACCAAAATTTTAAGCACCAGCCTAAAATGTCTTGTTTATAACAATTTCGAATTAACACCGATTTTTGTCAACGTTCCAGTGTAAGGACGTAGTATATTGGTGGCATCTGGCCTAAATAACTACTGCAAATTGATACTGCATTTCATAATAATTTCAGTGGCCTAGTACTATACAAAAGACATTTTCTATATGAAACGCGCTTTGAGCACACACAGTCGCCACTGTACTGAAAAAAAATCTAAAGCGCATTTAACAGTGGCTGCAGTTTCGCAGTTACGTGCTTACGTTCCTCCGACGATTTATGGACTGTTGTCTAGGAATTTCTTCGAGAGCTTGTGCGTTACTTGCCGAACTGTTTATTGTGGCATCTAGCGCAATGTATTTACTTCTGTATTTGTGGACTTCGCATTCTTTCTCCACGCGATGCCCAGCACCATGCCGAGAACACGGACCTCAGTAACTGATCTCCGCAGACCTCAGTGACACACTGATGCCAGTAGACAGTCCCGAATAAAGCTCCTTTCTTCGTTTTATACCATGTCCCCCTTTGAACAGCGGAGCTATTTAAGTTGAGAGTAGCGCCGTTTGTCGACCACACAAAGCTAGTGAGGCTGGAGGGAGCAAAGCGCAGAGTAGAGAAGATTCGAGATTAGCAATGCAATGCAATTGTAGCGGAAGTGGGGTGAGTAAATGCATTGTATACTAACGCAAAGGGGGGGCGGGGGGGGAAGTGGGCGAGAGCAGGAGCAATTCGAAGGTGAGGTTGATGGAAAGAAGGAGGGGACATGAGAAAACCTTGCATAGCAATGTAAAGTGTACTGCAGAAGAAATGGTGGAAAGGGAAGTTAGGGTGAAAGAGAAAGCTGGAGGGAGATGGTGTAAAGCGTAGCGTATTCATGTATAGTGTAGTGTATCAAAGGGTGGGAAAGGAAAAAAAAGGAAAAGAAAGAGTGGTGTAAGGATGAGGAGAACGGAAAGTAAGAAGGGGATGGAGTACGGCATATCCATGTAGAGTATACTATAGCCAGGGGGGTGGGTAAGAGACAAGAGGGGGGAAGAGCAAGCATGTGAGCGTGAGGAATATGTAAAGTGATGCGGGAGATGCTAAAGCATACCCATGTATAGCATGCTACAGCAAGAGAGCGAGAGACAAAAGTGAGAATCATGAGGAGAGAAACGAGGAAAGGAGGGGACAAAGCATAGCACAGTAATGATCAGCATACTACAGCAAAGGGGCGGAAAAAATAAAACAGGGTCAAGAAGATGGAAAGGAGGGAAAAAGGGTAAGGCATAGCGTAGTCATGTACAGTATAATACAGAAAATGATTGGCAAAGGGAATTTGAAGGTAAGTAGGATGGAAGGAGGATGGGAGAGGGTAAATCATATCATAGCCTTCTATAGCGTACTATAACAAAGAAATGAAACGGAGATGAGGCTGAAGAGGAGAGAAAGAGGAAGAGGACAAGGTAAAGCATAGCATAGCCGTGTATTGTATAGTATAGCATGGTGTTGGGTGTAGAAAAATGGTAACGAGGATTGATATGATGGTGAGAAAGGAACTGAAGAGTGGTAATGGACGAGGGGAGAGGGGAGAGAATAGCGTACTCACGGATAGTGTCGTAGAGAAATATGTGGTAAAGGGAAGTAAGGGTGAGGAGCAAGGATGTGAGGGTGGCAAGGAGGGAAAGGAGGAGGGAGTGTATATCATAGCGGAGGTGAATGTAGGAGGCAGGTAACTTGACATGCTTGGGAAGGCCACCAACCATGCGTTGTCTGGAGTATTCGCAGCATTATTACTTACAGCTGCCTTAAATTTTTTTAGATGCGAAGCAGCGTAGAGCGGAGCTCAATCCGGTGGTGTGCGGCGTGACCACCCTTACTGCACATGCGCCAACTCTTCCCTCTCCTCGCGTGAGCGCGAGGAGGTGGGAGGAGATGGGGTGGAGGAGGTGGCGTGAGCGCTGCCTCCGCTTCGTTTCTCCTCTCCCGTTTCTCTCTCTCCGGCGCAGCTGTGTGCTCGTATATAATGCGACACGCCCTCGTATATAATGCGACGCGCGCTCTCTCCATTGCACTCTCCTGCGCAACGGCGCTATGGATGTCAACGTTGGCGCCAGTAGTAGCGGCATCGGTAACGTAAGCTGTGACAGCAGCGCAAGCAGCGTAAGCAGCACCACTGATACACAACTCCACACACAAATCAAACATACACAGAAAGATACAAATGGAAACACAAGTGAACACCAGCGCTGCTTCGCATCCCCACATGGTTCCCTTTAGTGGGAGATGGTCTATTTTTTTTATTGAGGTGAAAGCCTTAGATGTCTCATTAAGCGCGAACACTAACCGCCACCACCCGGCGCTGGTGGTTTCAACATGGGTGATAAAAAATAGGAATAACATCATGACATTTCTAGAAGCCATTAGGACGTCACAAATTGCAAAACAAGCGACAGCACATGGTGACGTCATCACATGACATCGACGAAGGTGGGCCGATAACGGAGGCAGCGTAAAACCAGGTCAGCTGCCGAAAGCTTGCAATCCCCCCCCAATCCTCGAGGCCAAAACACGCTAGGTCCACAAAGCTTTTGGAAGAAGGCGGAGGAGGTTCACGACATCCACTGAGAAAAAAAAATTGTGGCCAATGGGCATGAAAGGAATGGTGTTTCAGCTTCACTAACGTGAATCCTGAGGAGACGCGAAGCGTGCAGTGTTCACGGGTCTAATTGCAGCCACCAGTTTGCTCCGATGAGGCGCAGAGACCCGCAGTGCGCTTTTAGTTAACGCGCACGCTGCTAATTTTTATTGTTGAACTACACACACGAGAAATGTCCCGCCGGCACTACATTGCAGGTCAAGATCCAGTGGTCAAGATCCAGTGGAGCGCGAGGAGTCGGTTTTTTAAAGACGACAGTCTTTCTTGGGATGCTTGAACGCAGTAATTTTGGTCTGTCTGTCTGTCTGTCACACGATTCAGCCACCCGGCCAAAGTTTAAGCACTTGCTGAACGCCCAGCCATCTTGAACTGGTAGCTGCGTTCATACTTGTGAACCTTGTCGATCAAAAAGCAAATGTTACGCATATCTGAGGCGCAACATCAATACGTAAGTATTCGGTGGTGTGTTCCTTTACCAGAAAATACGTAGATACGTAATTCTGGAGATCCTAGTGTTTCTTACGCTGCACTGAAAATGCGATGCTATGCACGAAAAAGCCCGTTGCCCACTATATGGTGCTGCCACCTGGCAGTGGCGCTGGGTTCTGCACAAGCCCATGTTTCCCGACGCCACTGCCAGATGGCGTCCATATCTCACGCAGCGCCTCCTCTATTTTATTATAGCCAGCCAGATGCGGCCAATTCAACATAGAGGAAGCGCTGTCTGAAGCTAGGCAAAACATAAATGGCCGCTTGATGGAATACAACCCACTCTACAAGACATGCTCAGACAACTCAGGGAAAAGACCGACCAACAAATTGCAGCGGAGAAGCGCCGGCGTGCCGACGCCCGTCGTCTCAAGCGTGCCCAGAAAATGTCAATCGTAACAACTGTGACACTTCACGCTTGTCCTGCTTATACCTGCGCGTCATTGTCGAGCGTCCTTCTTTGTGCTTCAGCGGCGCGCTGCAAGTAGTTCTGTAGCTGCTGTAGTAGCTGCTTGTAGTTCTTCGTGTGACATTCAAATTTCTTGCTATCGCATTGATCGCTTCATTCTTGTGGCGAAAATGTGACTTTTTAATTAATCCATTACCACGATACATATATAGATGGTCAAAGTTTGGTTCGCAACGGAGCGCACGCTCCTGTGTTGCACTTCGTCCGTTGTTTGTCCTTGCCGTAAATGCGTGGCTCACGCGCGTTGAGCCACGCGACGCTCTTCTTTTGCCGAAGATGGCTGGATTGCCCAGAAACATTTACCGCCGAAACAGAAGATAAAATAAAAAAGAAGACATACATCAAATAATAATAACAAAACAATGAAAAAGAAATAAAAAAAGAGCGATACCTAGATAAGTACCTAAAATAAGAATATAACTGATCAGTAGTCTGTAATTCTACGTACATACACGGGTACAGGTGCGCTCATATTTTACATTGGTTACCATCGTAATGACCAGCAATCTTATTTTTTTTCTCAACCCTATCTCTTGTTTTCTCGCTTTCGATGATGATGTCGAGGCGCGAGGAACTCGCGGACCTACAAAAGCGCCCAGATCTGACAGCGTCGCGTTGACTCAGTGCGTGAAAGACTGGTATTAGCGCACACAGCAGCTCCGGCTTCGCCCGTTCAATAATGTAAGCCATTCTTTTTCTCGCGTCAAAAGAACGTACAATTTTCCACCAGACAAATAAAATGTGTTACCTTGCCGTGAAACCGCTAAATATGCGTTCAGAGTTTTCTGAAGGCTACATATTCTTAAACCAACAATATTGTAACGGTTTTGCCGTGGTTATGTCACGGGTGTGCCCCGGGGTAATGTTACAGGTATGGAGATGCCCCTCCGGCAAGGGCTCTGAAATGGCACCGATTCGAGGAATACAACAATGTTTTCGTTGTGGGTTTGAGTCTGTAGATGCCTTGTTGGCCTGCCATCCTGCGCGCTCTGTGCAGCGTGAGCTCGGTCAGTTCTAACTGAATAAATCCTTTCCGTAGCAATAATAATAAGAACCAAATGGTTAAAATTTACACCATCTTCCCAAAGGGAACCCTGATGGGATGCGAAGTAGCAGCGTTGCGCATGGGAGCGGTGCAGAGGGTGAAGCGAGAGAGAGGTGACACGTACAGACATTTTTCAACGCGTACGTTAGGCGCGCGTCAGGCGGCAGCTGCGGGCGCTGCGGCGAGTGCGCGGCAGGCGAGGGAGAAAGTGACGTCAGCGCGCACTGCGAGGGGAGCATGACGTCAACGCGCAGCTGCGGCGTGACCTACTTGGCACCGCTCCAACACCTGCGGTGAGGGGAGCGCGTTGCGGCGCGTTCGTACGGACGCACGGACGGAGGGACAGCGTTACACAGCCTATTCAAAGAGCTGCTTCGCATCTAAACGTGCTATCAGTACCGCAGTTAAGACTGCGCCTTAACTTCCGATGCTCAACTTTTGATGGCTTTCCGTATAGTACGTTCCTGAATGTATAGATACTTCCCGTCTGAAATGAAACAGGCCACTTGCAAGTATTATTTACCTTTCTAGAAACAGATTAGACAACGTCATTAAGTATCCGGCAAATTGATGGCATCTGTGTATGCCGCGCCTTGGGCAGTATAGAGACCGTGTCTATTTGTAGCTTCACGTGTTTGCTGCATGTCCCAGATTTGGTCCCGGAGATCTGAGCTAGTAAGTGAGGCGATACACCGCGCCCTTAGTTAGTGCGGGCGCGATTCCAGAGCAGATGCTCTAACATGGGTTTCTCGTTGTCTTAGGTTATGGTCTTCTAGAGCGTAGACTGAGTTGCTTAGCTACGCAAAGGAAAAAACGAAAAAAAAAAGGTTGTACTTTTGTCTTTTCTTCTATGGCACGCTATTCCCACCCCATACTTCTCCATTCATTGTTCAACATAGAAATGCCAACAGACCTCGCTTTCCTTTTTATTTTATATTTACTTAGAGCGGGCCACAATGGAATCGTGAATGTCAGTCTCATTTGACTTGGTGCAGAGTTCCTTAGAGGAAAAAAAGAAAGGTGTAGTGCATTGCATTTTCTTTCTTTTTTTTTTCGGCGATCGTGTGTTGTCCAAACAAACACGTGTGCCTCAATCCTGCAACTGTCACGGCTTGGCAGGTACATTTTTTAATAATATTTCCTGTGAACGTTTCCACATATCCAAACATCTGTTTCTTCTTTTTTAATTTCTATTCGGAGTGTCAATAATTGAAGAAAGACGCGTGGAGGAAAAAAGGTGGTAATATATAACATAACGCTTCTTAGTGGCTCGCTAGCGAGAATCGTTAACACAGCGCGTATCATTGCTTCGAAAGTGTCATGTCTAAACTAGGGACATACCTTGTGGTCGTTATTGCTGTGACCCTATTCCTGGCAGAACTATCACGGGAAGCGGTGGTTACTGATCCCAATGCATACAGGAATGGTACGTCTAACGTTTTACTGCTAAAGTGGTTGCTTCGGCGGGTAGGTTGGTACGACATATTGGAGGGAAACAGCGCGAAAGACGAAAGACCAGGCAGAGAAAGTCACATACAACGGCGCTGTTGTATGTGTCTTTCTCTGCCTGGTCTTTCGTCTTTCGCGCTGCTTTCCTCCAATGTAACATTTTACCATGTTTTTTTTTTCTTTTCCGGGTAGTTAGAAGGAGGCTGTGGTGACCCACCATGGTAGCTTTGCGGCAAAGAAACGGCACTGCTAAGATCAATGATGTGGATTTGTTTCACAGCAACCGTGGCCGCATTTGGATGGGGACAAGTGTTACAAAAAAAATCCTCTCTGAGTCTCGACTTAAGGCGCGCGTTATAGGGCTGCATGTTTTCAAGTATAATCCGGTGTTCACCACCGCACGCCGTGCTTCAACATCAAAGTCGTGGTTCTGGCACTTTAAGCTTCATCACTTTATTTATTCCAATACCTTCAATCGCAAGAGGTGTTACGAAAAGGAATCGTAGTTGAAAAGACAATCTAAACAAGACAATTAGTGGCCAGTTTATTAAACAATGATCTTCAACAGCGGATTTAAATTCAGTAACACTTGGAGTGGGGACGATGCAGGTTAGCAGGTGGTTCCATTCTTTGGATGTCTTAGGTATGAAAGAATCTGAAAGGAAGTTAGTACGACGAGGGGGACTTTAACTTTATGATGGTGATTAGTACGACCAGGCAAATGAGATAGTCCAATAATAAGTTCATTCTTCAGGTGTGGATTTTAAAGTTGCCGAGAAATAATGATAAACGAGAAAATTTCCTGCGGAGAGAAAGATTAGGAAGTTCCAGAGCGTGTTTCATGAATAAGACTGGACAAGCGGGAAAGACTAGATAAAATGAAATGCCCACTATGGTTTCCCAGTGACTCTGATTAATAAGCAATTGTTTAGTTGGATCCCACAAAGCACATGCATATTCAAGTTTAGACCTTTGAATAGTTGTTTAAAAACATGGTAGCCCTGCCCTATAGAGCAGCACAGCTATAAATGGAAGCCCTGCCCTATACAGCAGAGCTTCCATCGATAGGTGTCAAATTATTAGCAGTAGACACTTACTGTGCGGGAGTTCGTAAATTTAAAAACAGGGAGTTGAGAAACAAACACGACAAATGCTCGCAGGAAAGTGAAATCGCGTATTAGAATAATGAGTACATACACTTTCTAGGAGGACCTGACTCACGATGAATGTCAACGTTAATGCGGTTAGGCTGGAAGCAATGCAGCAATATATCACATTGTCAAATTATCTCACTGTCACTCTGCGTAACCAATCTCTTGAATTTTTCTCTTAGAGACGTCATCTTAGTAGTTAGCTCGGCGTTCATCTCTCAAAGCACATCGAGATCACATTCTTTATTATGTTAGCGCTAAATATCCAGCTTAAAAGACGGCAAAAGCAAATAGAACCAGCAATAAAACATAGGATTACTTTTCGAAACTGGTCTTGTCGGAAGGCTGTAATTATAGGGTACTTCACATAGGAAAGCCTTAACTTACCTGACACACTAGTTGCACATACTTTTACCATGTTCACTTACCCAAGTTATATTTGTTTGTATTCTGTTTATAATGCTTTTCTTCCCTCTCTTCTGGAATCTTTTAATCACATTTCCCATCCCTATGCAGAGTAGCATGCCGACGGTATATAGTCGCCGGCAAAATTCTCCAGTTTTCATATAGAGTCCCTTCCCTCTCTCTCACAAAGTTGTTGGTTCAGCTCATTTCCTGTGTTCGTCTGCTCTTCGTCGCCATCCGATTTGCTGCAGTTGTAATGAAGTTCCACGCGCTCGTTCACTTTTATAGAATATCCTGAGCCTCGTGTGTTCGCTTAAACTTTTCGCAGCAGGTTGAGCTTGCTTTAAGTAAGAAGGTGTTCACTGCGCTAGCTGACGCCGCACGTTCCTCAAGTGAAGTGTGCTTAGAGAAATTTATTTACAGAGGCTATGGACATCAATAACATTTCAACAGAACAGAACATGCACAGGCAAACAATAGTTTAGAACAAAGGGTGAATGGTTCACAGCGCTACTTCTACGCGACAATTCAAGGACTGTACGAACAGGGTCGAACTACTGCTCATGGAGCCATCGGATGCGAAGTCAAGTGTTGCGGGGACCGCTGCACACGAATTATCCGCCGCCGGCGAGTGTACGAAACTGTGGCCCTCAAAGGTGCCCAGCGACGAGAGTATTTGTGTGCGCTGTTTTTCAATATTTGTTGCTCTCTGTACTGTGCATTTGCCGGCGATCAGCAGCGTTTGACAAGCCAATCTGATCTTTTATCGAGACATCTCGTCATTTCTCAATGTCACCTTTGATTGTTGCCAATATATGAACGCATGACCATCGTTGTCTGTAGGAACTGAGGTGCTGCGCCGTTAGGAACGTGGATTAAGGTACGATTGCCGGCATGAAGGAAAGATTTAGCAGGAAGCAAAGCGCGATGCAATAGAACGAAGTGAATAAATTGAGAAAGAAAGAAGGAAGGAAGGAAAGAAAGGAATACAAAGAAACAAATAATGAAACAAAAAAAGAAGGAAAGAAAGAAAAGAAGGAAAGAAAGCAAGACAAAGCAAGCAAGAAAGAAGAGAAATGAATAAAAGAAAGAAGGAAATAAATACCGAAAGGAAATAAGAAAGAAGGCAAGAAAAAGAGAAAGAAAGAAACGAAAGAAAGAAAAGAAAGATAGATATAAAGAAGGAAAGAAAGAGAAGAAAACAAAGAAATAAATAAAGAAACAAAGAAAGAAGGAAAGGAAGGAAAAAGAAAGAAATAAAGAAAGGAAGGAAGGAAGAAAAGTACTATTTCAGGCACGCACACGCTTCCCCCCATTCTTCTGTCCCCATGTTCTCGGTAGAGGAAGGGCATCTAATTTTTTGCTGTCTCTGTTATCTTTTGAGTGAGTGAGTGAGTGAGTGAGTGAGTGAGTGAGTGAGTGAGTGAGTGAGTGAGTGAGTGAGTGAGTGAGTGAGTGAGTGAGTGAGTGAGTGAGTGAGTGGTGGTGGTGGTGGTGGTGGTGAGTGAGTGAGTGAGTGAGTGAGTGAGTGAGTGAGTGAGTGAGTGAGTGAGTGAGTGAGTGAGTGAGTGGAGTGAGTGAGTGAGTGAGTGAGTGAGTGAGTGAGTGAGTGAGTGAGTGAGTGAGTGAGTGAGTGAGTCCATGAGCGCCACGGATTTCGGAACACGGCGTATAGGTGCCGCAGTATCTGGAATTGCTTATTTCTGTGCACAGTAAGCGTGTTTGTAAGTTTAGTGCGAGGCGTAAAATGATCTTCATTTTCGGGAATGTGTGAAACTAAACGCGCACACTGGAGCTTAGCGATGGAATCTTGTTTTACCAAAATCTGTACATTATTTCTTTGCCTGCGAGGAAGAAGGTTCAGCTGTCTAACTCTTTGTTCTTTATTCTAGGCAAGTGCTATTTCAGAGGAGGAGTATATAAACCCGGCGAGTCGCTGTATGATCAGCAGCAATGCACGCGATGGACCTGTTTTAAGATAAACAGCACTTCTGGATCTATGGATGGCCACTCGTGAGCGCTGCTTCTCGAATATTTTGTAGTGATTATACGTGCTCAAAAGCTTAAGACAGGTGAGAAAGAGCACTCAGAACAACTCGATGTGCACCTACGGTCAAAAGAATGACACACTTTACGGAATGGAAAGGCCGCTAATACTTATATGCAGCCAGCATTACTACCGTTGAAAGTGGTGAGGGCATTTAGCATCAAGTTGTCGAACCGGTGAGACCAACGGCAATTATTTCTGTCCCGTGTTCTTCCACGCTCCTGTAACAGAATGTCCTCGAACCTGCAGCCTACTTGCTGATTGCTATGATAACGCAGTCATATGTGCCATGAGCTTAGCTACGTATAAAATCAACCAAAAGATGTACGCTCTTCACGCAATTATAATATTTTTTTTATTTTTTATGCGAAAATTATTTACTGCATGCTCATTTTAGTTCTGCATCTTTACCGCAGTTTGCTAAATCACGAAAGCGCTTTTGAGTGGTTACCAGTTCTAATGAAAACAAAGAAATCCTTATAAAAATCTGAGTATTTCAGAACAGACTTGTTGAATATTACCGCCAAGCACAATTTCAGTCAGACGTTCTTTCTTGCTGTGAATATCCAAAGGACCCTAATTATATTGTGAAATCAGGTGGAAAGTGTAGCTAGATACGGCACAAGTAAATGAATGCATGTCCTTTAATACCATGGTGACCGTAACTTGTACACCTCTTCAGTTTCAGTTAAAACCCAAGAAATGTCAAGTAGATCAGAGGGAAGAGGCACTACTGCGACGCTGTCTATAACTACTTTCGCGTGGGCTGTTGCGATATAATGGCCTTGTTCCGCAGTTTCTCGCGTGTAATCCGTTGAATTTTTTTCTTAGGTGCGGAACAGTGGCGGCAGAACCACCATGCAAGGTCACGCCTATGACGACAGGCATATATCCAAAGTGCTGTCCAGATATAGTCTTTGTCCCTAGCACAGAATATGCCTTGGACACTGAATAAAAATCTTCAAGGAGCAAGACACTCTTTGTGCATTCTCTTCCATCGTCGTCCACTGAACGGTCCATCCACATGACAAAAAAAAATCCACGAACCTCCACGAATCATGATGAGTGGGCGAAGCTCTCGGTATCGTATGGTGAGTAACCATACGTTGCCCGAGCGTTGCCCCATATAATGTAAACTGAGTGACATAAAGTGGCATAAAGTGTCATAATGTCTACGTTGAAGTCGCCGACTAGTACAGAGAGTTTGTGCTTGTAGGTGTTTTATATTGATTTTGTCACAATTATGATTGTTGTTCGTCTATTGTAAACCTTCACATCCAAACACATATGTTTCGAGTATAGGAACGGTTTTCTATATACCTTGACAGCGGACAGTGAGAGTCGACGACAAAGCTAGGTCCTAAGGATTCATAAATTGTACGTTGAAGTCACCGACCAGTATAAAGGGATTGTGCTTCTAGATATTTTATATTGTTCTGTCACAATTATGATTGATATTAGTCTATTCTGTTAAACCTTTTTTTTTTGTGTCTCACATCCACGAATCTCCCCGTGACGGACACCGCGGACTGAGACTTACAAGGCTCCGCCCTATGGTGCTTCGCCCCTAAAAAAAATTGAGGGATTCTATTTTTAGGTCACATAGTGCCACAGCACCAATTACCTCCGCGATGGGTGTTCGCCATGCGACTACACACTGCATTCTGCCAAGCATCTGGCTGTAACAGAGCTTGCGCCTATTTTACCGGTTGACACCCGGCGGCAGAAATTTCCTGCATCCCACAGGAACAACGGATGATTGTCTATTTCACCACTGCTGAGATGGAGTAAAGGTGCAACAAGGCACTTTTCAAGAATTTTCATGAAAAGACCATCTAGCGATTAAACATACTGTACCGAGGGTTAAGGTTTCGTGGCGCTCTTACCATTTACAACGCAGTGGGGTTACCGTTCAGCGTTGGTAATACCAACGACGTAGCTTTCGCATAACACGCAAATGCCCTACCACTTCGACACCGCAACGGCTTTGGTTTGTTTGAAGGATTTTGTTTTGTTCTAAGTATGTAAAATTTGCCAAATGGCAAAATTTTGCTAACGGTTGCTTACGGCAAACGCTGCTTACGGTGCTACACATTGACGTGACGCGTTTTCTATAAGTTATATGTGAGATCTCTGTCAAACATACAATGCTGGCTGGCTGGCTGGCTGTCCGGTAATCGACCCTGATATGTAAGCATGAAATGGGAACAGGCAAAACATATGGACTGAAGATGATATTAACGTCAATCTGAGGCGCCACGCTGTGGGGCGCGCTGGACGCACCATTTACCCTGTGATTAGCTGCGGTTGGTTGCCCTGCCGCTGGCTTTTAAAAGATCAAGTGGGGTGCTTCCTGTGATGAATAAATCAACTTCAACTTCAAGTGTCTTGTGCTCTGTATCTGGCTTGAGAACGTCGCTACTAAAAAAATAAAAATGTAAAACCGTAGCGTACTATAAGGTATAGCTTGCATTATTAGTGTTAAGAAACATTACGGACTCGGAAGCAATACTTTTGTCATTTGTTTTCGGCCTAACTACAGCGTATGCAATGCGGTCCGGTACAGGGTTAGCAGGCCAGAGGCCGCATTGTTTAACTTTCGGCTGGTTCCCCGAGGATCTCGTATTGTCCTCGCACTGATGCCCAGGATGTCTCTTTCAAGAGCCCGGATGACGATGCTGGATATTTTCTGAAGATGACTCGAAGGAGGTCGACAATGGAAGATAAAAGCCTTTCATGCCTAAAATAATTTCGAAATACAGACTTTTCATGACATAATACATTTGTGAACGATAAACATGCTGCGGCAAAAAATCACATTTATTGTAATGAAGTGGGCCACAAGTGACACTGCTGGCGCGTAACCCATGTACTGAAGACAACGATTGAAATATCGGTGTGTGGCTGCGCTCGTACTAGGCAACGCTGGTAGCCTTCACTGTGATTTAAAAGCACCATTTCAATTGGTGGAGTGTTGCTGTAAACACTCCGTCGAACTCCGGAGCCATACTCTTCCTTCATTGCCTGGCTTCGGCATTCCGGACGACGTTAGGTGAGAGATCATTTTCGACGGCCTTGTTTATCCGCTATACCTCTCGACCTTCTTTCCATTGTAAAAAAAAAACAGACATCGGGTCTTACGGTAAGTCTTATCCACCGCATCGACACCGGAACACACCCTCCACACCGACGGCTTCCCAATCGTGTTTCAGCGGTAGAGCGGTGGGCTATCAACGATGAAGTTGATGACAGGCCGTCGCGAGGAGAGATTCAACCATCACGCAGACCAGGGTCTTCTCCAGGCGTGATATTAAGGAAAACCCATTTCTTTTTTTTTCTTACATGGTATTTATTACAAATGAGGTTTATGTATATACATAGCATGCAAAATACTTAAGGCTGCCTCCACAAATGTACAGTAAGCATTACAAAACAAATTTCATGCAACACTCAGTTCTAAAAAGGTATTTGAGCAGCGCATTTTATGAACTGTGGATTTCTCTGCAAGACTCATTAGGTGACAGAATGATCTGTACCCGTTACCGCAAATTAATGGCGTGCTCTTTAGTTACAAGTTGTTAACACGAGGGTTCTTCTTAAAGTAAGGACCATTTGCTAATATTTAAATATTTCCACGTCAGAATAAGGATTTATTTGTGTAGCACCGTCTGTTATTTCTTCGCGAAGGCACTGAATTTATTGTTCTGGCTAACTGGCCGTCTGCTTGTCGGGGAAAATGCAGACTAAAATCTCTGCGAAAATCGCTGCGCCCCCTGTTGTGAAGTTTAAACTGTAATTCGAGTTTTGCACGAAAAAGTTCATCAGCGTCTCAAATTCATGGGGAGCTCTGCCTAGTTTAGGGTACCTAAAGTGATGAGTGAAGAAAAAGTCAGAAAATGTTGTCGAGGCCGTTACACATGGCCGCACAAATGTGCACGATGAAGAGCGGAGTGGCAGGGCCATCATCCCGACCAATGAAACCGTTGAACAAGTCGGACCTAGAACTGCGATTTGGATCGACGACTGACGGTTAGCGGTCTTTCGACGACAGACCCCTAACCGTCAGTCCTCGGATAAATTTCCCCTCGTTGGCCGCACTACAATGTACACGATTGTAACTGAAAAGCTCGTATATCACAAAGTGTGTGCAAGGTGGGCAGCAAAAATGCCTACCGACCAACTCAAACCGCAAAGAATGTGAAGTGGGTGGCCGTTTTTGGACCATTACCAACAAGACGGAGATGATATGTTATCGCCCATTGTTACAGGCGACGAGACTTGCATGTGCTACGCCACTGCAGAAACAAAACACCAATGAATGCAGGGGCGTCATGCCTCGTCACCAAAACCGAAAAAAATTCATGTAGTCTCCTTATTCGAACCGCGAAATAATGGGTACCGCTTTCTCGGAGGAAAAGGGGGTTTGTTGTGGTTCATTTCATGGTATTCGGGTCCAAAGGTACAGCTGACGTATACTTCGAAGCGCTAACCAAAGCTGCGACGTGCGATCAACTATACGGCACGGGTGAAACTGTCGTCAGGAATTGTTCCTCCCCCATACAACGACCGTCGTCTCGCCACAGCCAGAACAAAAAATTGAAGCACACTTTGTACATTCCAAAGTGTGTTCGGCGAAAGTGTGTGGCCATTCCACTGACGGAAAGACGGACGGACGGACGGACGGACGGGCGGACAGACGGACATCCGGACGGACGGACGGACGGACATCCGGACGGACGGAGGACAGACGGACATCCGGACGGACGGACGGACGAACGGACGGACGGACGCACGGACATCCGGACGGACGGGCAGACGGACATCTGGACGGACGGACGGACGGATGGCCAGACAGACGGACGGACGGACGGACGGACAGACGGACATCCGGACGGACGGACACCGGACGGACGGACGGACATTCGGACGGACGGAGGACAGACGGACGGACGGACGCACGGACATCCGGACGGATGGCCAGACAGACGGACGGACACACGGACGGACAGATGGACGGACGGACGGACGCACGGACATCCGGACGGACGGACAGACGGACATCCGAACGGACGGACGGACGGATGGCCAGACAGACGGACGGATGGATGGACGGACGGATGGACGGACGGACATCTGGACGGACGGACGGACATCTGGACGGACGGACGGACGGACGGACGAACGGGCGGACAGACATGCGGATGGACGGACGGACATCTGGACGGACAGACGGACATCCGGATGGACGGACGGACATCCGGACGGACGGACGGCCAGACGGACATCCGGATGGACGGACGTCCGGACGGACGGACGGACACCAGAACGGACGGACGCCGGACAAACACCGGACGGACACCGGACGGACGTGAGCATGAGACATTAAAGGCTTTCGCCTTAAAAGATGATTCATGATGTTGTACTTCAGTAATATGTGCAGGCAGGCTAGTTGGTTCATTGCTGTTAAACGTCCTTAAACTGCGCGAGAAGACCCAGACAAAAGACGAGAAGACGAAGTTCTGAGTGCTTACTTGTGTCTTGGTCTTCTCTTAAAAGGTTGCCAAAGCTCGTCTTTAAAATGCTATTTATTGTGACAAACGTACGTACTCATTTTCAGCGAGACAAACCAA
>JALIZH010021317.1:0-127431 GCA_030522465.1 Rhipicephalus appendiculatus | reverse complement strand
ATGATGATGTGGATGATATATGGGGGTTTCATGGCGCAAGGGTCACTGTTGGCCAAAGATCCCATCATTAACGATGGGATGTTTACGGTGGTCAGTGGTTTACAATGTTAAGGTGTAGGATGTCTGTAAAGTTGCCTTAAAAACAGGCACTCTGATAAGGGTAAGACACACACACACACACACACACACACACACACACACACATATATATATATATATATATATATATATATATATATGTATATATATATATATATATATATATATATATATATTTATATATATATATATATATATATATATACAATAAAATTATGGCAATGACGAATGATGGTTGCTTTGCTCGATGGACGATGAGTGAGTATTACGAAAAGTGAGAAACGGTGAATAGCACGTGTGCCTCAAGTCCCTCTGTACCTAAATGCCTGGAGGAAAGTGCTTTTTTCTTTGAAACAACTATCGCAGCAGCGGCCTCTGTTCAGGAAGCCACGCTGTGGTTGCCTGGACATTTAGCTTTAAAACTATACGTACATCTTTGAAAAAAAAAAACAAAAAAAAAATGAAAGAGTGAATCATATTTAAGAACAGGTTCCCTGCCTATGAACATTGAAGGACGGAGTGGGAGATGCTGGCGGAGTGACGGTAAATGCTTTTTCTAATGGCGCCTGGGTGAGTGCGTTGAAGCAGAATGTGAAGCCCAGAAAAATAGTTCACCACATTTCTCCCACATTACGAAAATCATTCGGGCTTTCTAACAACTAACAACTAACATCACGATAGCACATTGAATTGAAGCTGTCTGAGTCTCATTAATTCGTCCGTGAGTGCCAAAAAACGCAGTGCAGTAAAGTCAACTTACACAATGGACACAATGGAACTATTGCGCAGTTTAAGCCACCTGGAGTTTTTAAACTACACGTTGCAGCTTAATTCGCAGTGATGCGACATCGAGTGGCGGTGCTCGCGGGGTGTTGTGAACTTACAAACATTCCGTATTATATGTCATTCTTTTAGTATAGAACGATAAAGCAATAGCAATACAAAAGGCCTGCCGATTCGTACCTGCGTCGGCGGCATCTCCCATGACTGTCTCGTTGCTGCTTCAGGAAGAGGGATGAGTCTTGAGGCAGTGACTGTGCCCGCTGCTGCAGCTGCTGTGTCAGTAGGGTCGAAGGAGACGCCGACTGTGGCCGCGATTGTTGCTCACCCAAGCTGGATGCACAGTGCAAACTGATTTGCGATGAACTGGCACAGATGTAATCCGAGTTTGTCGGTAATGAGAAAATAGAGATTTCAATTTTCTTGCTTAGTCGCACAAAACGAGAGACATTACATACATGTTAATGCCCTAGCGCGCAAAAAAAGATAAATTGAAGTGTACAAGCAAGCGATTGTCACATTTTCTCCGTCTGCGTGCCCTGCGAGCGCTAAGATAATAACATGAAATTTTACTGCGATGGGTATTATGGAGAAACACAAATAAAATAATTAAAAAACAAGAACAAGAGTAGCATACCGAACGCGGCAGAAGTGAAGAGCTGCAACGTTTACTTGCCTCGAAGAGAATAGGAAGTTTTATGGCTGTGTATACCCGAGTAGCTTGCGTACTCAAGACATTGGGGCGGTGGTACTACGCATGCGCGAAGCCCCAAGCACTAGCGTACACGGGTCGCTCAGGCCGTGTGTACGCACCGCCAAAAAAAAAAGGAAAAAAAAAAAACTGAGGACGCTTGAGCTTCGCTATCAAGAGTAGAACGCGATAGCGCAATCGGGCCCCGTGCGCATCGCCTTCTCAAAGCTAGCCTGGCTGCTTCGGTTCACGGTGCATACCTGAACCGTGCTGTACGAAAACGAACGACTGTCTGTGTAGCATTGGCCGTTTGAAGCTATCCTAGAATGTCTACTGCAAGTACAGTTGACGAGTGCTCACTACGCCATAATTCTTCCTTTTGCGAATCAGCGAAGGAACCATTACGCGCCCGTAAGGCAACACGAGGAACAACGCAGATGTTCACTCTCGTGATGGGTTTGCAGCTGATGATGATTAAATATGTCTTAGGGCTTTGTAATGGGTGGGACTTTAACCCTCTCGCTGCAATTCACATGTTTTGACACCTGGCCCGATTCCAGGCTTCTTCCACGTAATCTTACATGCCTTAAGGAGACTCCTTTCACTACATGACATTCATATAGTGTTTTTTTTTTTCGATGCAGTTTTAAGTAGTAGCGTGGCTTTGTGGCAGAACACCTGTTTGCCACGCAGACGGCATGGGTTCGATTCTCAATCGAACCAAACACTCTTATTTATTTTATTTGCATGTTTCGCGATTTTTCGGTCACGGAGAAGATCATGATTTTTCACTCACAACCATCGACGCGACATCGATGCCGACACCGGAATTTTTGCGAAACGAGCTCTTTAACGCTCTCGCGTTAAAACATCGCTGCCACCACCGACCTCCTAGTGGAGATAAGCTGTCCCTTGCAGGTCACGTTGCCCATGACGTCAATCACGGCAAGCCAAGCCAAGGCTGGCCAGATCAATCCGCCCGTAGAATCCACCCGAGCCTAAAGGCGCCATACTAGAACGTAATTGCTCGACTGGCTCGATTGACAGCAAACATGCCACCTGTCGGCCGCGGTGGAGCAGTAGTTACGGTGCTCGGCTGCAGACCCGAAGGTCGCGGGTTCGATCCCGGCCGCGGCGGCCGCATTTCGATGGAGGCGAAATCGCAGAGGCCCGTGTACTGTGCGATGTCAGTGCACGTTAAAGAACACCAGATGGTAAAAATTTCCGCAGCCCTCCACTACGGCGTCCCTCATAATCATATCTTGGTTTTGGGACGTAAAACCCTAGATATTAAAGATGCCACCTCCGACGAGGCAGCATAATGCAAGGCTATAAGAAAATGAACGGTAGACGGGCAAGGACGACGCCGATGCCCAAGACGCGCCCGAATGACTGGGAACTATTTAGATAGTCTTAGAAACTTCCGATGAGATTACGCGCACAGCGCGAACATGAGAGTTAGTTCTGGAACTTACGCGGCCGCTATAGCGATAACGCTGGAATCTTCGACGATAAATGTATAAAGCGCTTGACCGCTTGTCAGTTTCATCACCGGCCAACGCTCAGAGTGTGTATTGCTGTAGTTTGAGTTTCCATTTCCCGGCCCCCAAGTTGGGCCAAATAAAGAGTAATTTCTGGACACGCCGACTGCTGCTTTCGTCTACGTCACGACCACGTGACAATGTGTGAGAAACACGGCCATAGGAAGGTCACACCGCGCAGACCCCTTAGACGCAATGAACAGAAGCTCTGTGTACTTTTTGAGAGCTCGTCTATAATATCCACAAATATATAATTCCTTCAAGTACATTACTGAACTGTCCGGTTTAGTGCATAACGAAGCATGTCAAGCAGCAACAGAACGTAGCAAAGGGTACAAATGAGTTGCGTACCGTATGCAATGCCTTATAGACACCACCTTTTCACGCCCAGTGCCAAGGTTCCAAAAGAGTACGTTTTACTGCCGTATGAATTGAATTGTAAATATTTCACGCGAGTCACAAGCACGGTATGGAACAACGTTCCCCACGACAGCGCTTCGAGCAATGAACTCAAATTAAGGCAGCCATGCATCTTACACGATGTTGCCCACTTCTCAATAATCTTACTAAAACGGATGGTCAATAAGTGAAATTGTTCTTTGCTTATGAATGATATTATATGCTTAGGCAAATGGTTAGCTGAGCGAGCTCGCGACAAGGCTTCAATCACTAGTTCTAGATCTGATCTGGCCCGGTGGAATTAAAGTTGAAACACCAGCTTTAATGTAAAAAAAGAGATGATCGGCTACTATAGTGAGCCACGTAAGACATGCGGTAGTGCTGTAGTGTGTCTTACCTGTATTTGCGAGAAGGTGTGAGGTTCTTTGCAGTCCGGTAGAACAACGGCTCGTTGGCACCTCCGACCGCTGGCTTTCGCTTCTTCTTTGCACGCGATGCACCCCGGGCACGCGTGATGGCCAGCTTGCTCGTTTGCTTGTGCCTTTTTTCTTGGATCATACCCACTACGGGGGATTGGCTATGGAAGCGGTGGTTAATACAGTCAAACCCGACCATATAGAACTCCGATAAGTCGAAGTATACATTACATGGAACTCTTTTCAAAACTATGAACATATTTTAACGTCAATTCACGGAAAAATTTTCGACTGCATCGAACAGAATTAGCCGGAACATTTCATATATCGAACATCGGGCAGGACGAACTGCCCAACAAAGTTAGCTTTGAACATAGGTTGCGGAATTTTCGCTGCATGGGCGTTACAGAAGAGACACTCACGAAGGCACAGAAAAAAAAAGAAAATTCATCCAGAATACGTGGCTCAAACTATCAACTGTTAAAGGGACATTAAAGGGAAACAATGACTTGGTTTAGACTGATAAACTGCACTCTGAGAACTCTAATGCCCCAAGTTTCACTACCATAAGTTCATTATTATGGGACACAATCAAGGTTGAAGTTTCAGTTTTAAATTTCGCGCCTAAATCTCCGCGCGTGACGTAAAAAAATTCAAAATGTATTTTTCGTATTTTCGCGACATTGGCTCGACGAAATTTTCTGGAACTTCGTACGCTAGGTCTATGGCACCCACAGATGACAATGTACTTCATTTTTATCGATTAGAAGCTACGTAGGACCCAGTACACGCCTTCAAAATCTATGACGTCACGGTGTTTGGTGCGAGAATCTCAAGGTGGCGTCTCCACCCGCATTTTCTTTTCGCGCGTTTTCTCGCTTACCAAGCGTCGTCTCGCGGTAAGAGTGGTGTTTTCGGGATTGTGAAATTGTACTTTGCTAATACGCGAAAAATCGTTTTTCTCTTTAGTGTCTCTTTAATCTTTCGTGAGGCGCTATCTGGGGCTGCCTCAAGAAAGTCCTTAAGGAAGGAGAAGGAGGGAAGGGGTGGAAAGTGTGCTAAGGCTTAGTTTCGCTGTTTCAAGCATTGCGCTGCTTTATGCAAGTTTCGCCATTAAAAAAAATTTTTTTTTCATAATTGCCCGGGCGTTTAGGGTTATATGTATGCATAAGCGCGCTCAGGGTTCCTTTTCAGCAAGGGTCGGTGTAGGCGAAGGTAAGGTCCCTATATTTATAGAGGGACTTTAGGCGAAGGTTCGTTGCAGCGCCTCCCTTCCTACAAAGGCAGTGTTTGGGGCAGGCTTAGCGCCCCAGCCCCTTCCTCAGTTAATAGGGGGGGGAGGGCTGCCCCCGTCGTGCGCACGCCTATAGTTGTATGGGTACTTATCTCGAAAACTGGCCTATGTTTTTTTTTGTCTGATATATTTTGCTCAGTGAGATGGCTCACTAGGATGGTTAGGGAAGCTTCGTGATTGTTTCAGATTGTTCCGTTTAGATTACGCGCAAGACGCGACTTGTCAAGTTTATCCGATTCAAAGAGGCAAAAATGTACATTGTCATATGCATGCGATGAGTTGGCAGGACACATGACATTCACACTAAATTATCGCTAACGTGAGTCACCTATCGCCTTCGTACAGACACCCCTTCCCAGTATGTATAGGCCTATATATATGTGTGTAAAAAAAACCCACGAGCGAGTGTGAGCTGCACATTTCGGCAATACGTCAGTTGGTGTAGAAGACTTCGACGCTGGAATAGGCACATTCGACGTCCAGTATACCATCGGTGAACGTTCAGAAGTTGTGTACCGGGATTTTTCGAGAGAAATGTCGTCTACTTCAGGTGAACGTTTTTCTCATCTTGAGTTCTACTGCCGCTAATCAAAGCGAAGCGTTTTGAAGGGACAGTAACGTGAAAGCATGAATTGGTTTAGATTAATGAATTTTACTCTGAGAACTTAATGTCGTCGGTTTCACCACCATATGTTTTTTAAGAGGAGAAAATGAAGTTCATTGGAGTAGGGCACGCATTTGAGCTGTTTGGTTCACGTTTACGAGTGAAAAACAGCGCTAAAGAGATGATACAAGAAGTGCAATGTTTCGTTTTAAAATTCCGCGCTTAAATCGCCGCGCAAGGCGTCACGGACTCCAAAGTGTATTTTTCGCACTTTGGCGACATTGGTACAACGAAATTTCCGGAAACTTGGTATATAAAGTCTATGGCCCCCTCAACGGACAATGTACTTCATTTTTGCTGATTGAGAATTACGTAGGACCTAGCAGACGAAGTTAAAATTCATGACGTCACGGCGTTTGTTGCGGGAATTGCAAGGTGGCATCACCTTGTCATTGCGTGTGATGATCCTGGCCTTGGGCACTGTTCCCTTCATATATATTCTTTCTGTTTTTGGCGATAAACCTTAGTTGCAAGTAAACGCCCGTCGTTTGTCCGCCCTATAGTCCTGGCCGTCCTTTTAGCGCTCCACCCCCCTTTGTTAACAATGCAACACCGAATAGTCCAAGCTGCTACGCGACCAAGTCCACATCTCCAGCCGCGATCTGGCTTGTGTGACAGCCGTTGTTCGTTCTGGCATTTCAGTTTTCGACGCGGTCGCCCATATCAATTTTCAGAGACGACGTATGTGGTATTGTTGTATGTGTGTGTGGTGGAATATAGAGGGAACAAATGCTGATGGTTTTATGAGCTAAAATGGGGACAGCAGAGGCCTCAGTGTGACTGTTATTGACGATTTCTGTGGCTGAAATACTGCTTCGAACAAAAATAGGCACACTGTCCTACAGGCGGCCCATCCGAGTAAGGTCGGGCCGTGCAAGAGTAGTCTTCTAAAATCTTATTTTTTATATCGTTCACCTAACTCTATGCTTATAGTAGCCAGAAATTTACACAACGCAAAGGACAGCTAGAGGTCCAGAAAAAAAAAAAAGGACAAAAAGAACGGTGCTGTTATCTGAGTCTTTCCTTTACCGGTCTTCTGTCTTTTGCACCGTTTAATTTCTAGCATGTCGCACCAGGCCACCCAAGCATTCAGTTCAGCATATGGACACAGACCGGGGCTTGTTAGACAATGTTCAGTGATACCCGAAAAGTCGGGTTGCAGACTTATTGATAAGTCAAGATACCGACTCATCTGATTTGTTCATGACACAATGTCGCCTGGATACATGTCAACAACAGTGATGCGAAAATTCATCATGCGATGACGTCATCATATTACCATATCATGACGTCACAAGCCGCCAAATCTCAGACGTCACATGATGACGTCTTTGCAAGACATCTTCGCTTGGTCAACTACGGGCCGATCCCGCAGGCCCCGCAAAACCACGTAAAGTGCAGAAAGCTGACAGCGCCTCCAATCTCGGAGGCAGTGCAAAAGCACATTGGGGGCAGAAATCTTTCGGGGGGGGGGGGGGGGGGGGAGTTCAATACAATCGACCGAGGAAAAAAGAAGGCTTTCGCCTTGGAGTCGTCTTAGGCAAATGCGTAAAGGACCGTGGGATGTTGTCATCCCCTGGTTTGCCCGACATCATTTTAACTCCCGAGACAGATTGGGCTTTTTTGCGACGGTATCGTGATCGGCATCTTGTTTTGCTCGGACAGTGGGTTTTTAACGACTAAGCTGTTTAATCTAGCCGTAATCTGTCTGTGCTGCCTATCTGAAAACTATTATCATCACAATCGGGTATGTGCCACAGAAATGGGGTAAATCCCACTGCTCATCGCTGGCAACAGTGACAACAGAGGGCCACAGTGAGCTCAACAAATGGCTGCGAAGCGACAGGGGCGAGCCCAGGACCCCGAGTACGTACAACAAGAGGATACTAGGCAACGGGGAAGGCAACGGTGGCTTCGAGACGATCCCGAAGCGAGGCAAGGCCTACGCCAACGACGACGTGCCCGTAGATCTATGAGAGGTGCGAACGCTTTAGCTTCAGCGCGAGCTTCTGTCTCTGGGAGTTTGGACAACCGTGTCGTGTCTGTGACTGTCTGTGGTTTAACTCGAACCTCTCTGCGCTGGGAATCAATGTAGAACCAGCCTAGCATCATCTAGGTAAAGCCTAGCAACGACCTAGAGACAGCCTAGAAACAAATTGCATCACTTAGCTTAGGCCTAGAAGCAACCTAGAAGCAACCAGATTAGTCTTCAGAATCGTCTAGTTTCTCTGTTTCAAGCTTTGCGCGGCTTAGTGCAAGCGTCAGCATTTTTTTTTACGCGGTTTAATTTGAACAGCCCGCTATTTATGCAGTTTAACACGCTGAAAGCCAACCTTTTTCTAATGTCGCTTGTGGGTTTTGCGCATGATCACAACTCTTCCTTATATCGCACACGCACGCTGAGAAAAGGCGAGGGCTCATATTCGTGCCTTCGGGAACTGGGGTGTGATTGGCGTCTTTGATCCGTGATAACCGGGGCGTTTGACTGCCGCACCGCCTGGCGACAGGACACGGTCTCAGACACCTGACCTACGACACACCCCCGTACGAAAACAAGAAACCATAAGGTAGGAAGCGCCATGGCTTCTACAGCGTACGGCGTTCAGCAGCCTCGGCAGGTGAACTTTAACGACACGTCGTAGTGGCCGCCGTAGGTCCTGACTTTCGACAGTTATCGCTACGCATCGGGCTTGGACGTGCCCTCGGAGGAGGCACAAGTGCGTGCCTTGCTGTAAAACATGGGGCGACAAGCACGCGACTTCTCTACTTTGAGGCTCTCGGGAGACGATGCGAAGAAATTCGACGTCGTCAAAGAAATTATTCGACGAGTACTTTATCAAGAACCGCTACTTGGAGTGTGAAGGCGCTCATTTCCACAAGAGGCAGCCGATGCCCGCAACATCCGACGACCATTTCGTGAAAGCGCTTCACGTTCTGGCGGACATGCGCGACTCTCTGTCGACTGCAAGGGACCGTTTCGTTGAAGGTTTCCAAGACTCCTTTTCAAACTGACGACAAGCTTACTCTTTCGACGGCTCTAGCAATAGGTCGGTTGAAGGAAGCGGTGCAGATGTAACAAGAAGGCCTTCGCGGTTCGAAATCCGCCGGTGACGCTTGCTCGTGCCAGGAGTGCGGCAAAGTGGGCGTCAATGTCGTGGCACGTAAGAAGAAACAGTGCAGGGAATATCTTCAGAGATCGGCGTCCTACACGGCGACAGAAACACTACAACTTTTGCGGGGGCGACTTCTACTAGAGGAGTGCCTGCCCAGACAGGACACAGAGGTGAACCACTGCGGTATCAAGAGGCACTTTAGGAAGGTGACACATCAGCGACCTCAAAACAGTGACAGGTACGGGTATTTTAGGTGGCTATGAACACGGGCGATATTTTGTTTCTTTGAAGCTGTCAGTGCACCGAGCGGGTAGTCGCGATTTATTCAGGCAAGAATTAACGACATACCAGTATCCGCTGGAGGACACGGGACCCGAAGTTTCGGTAGTACCGCCATGTTTCCCAGGATTACGCATTAGACGAAGCAAGGCAGACAAGGTGCTTGGGGTTCAGGCGATATACTCATCTTATTGTTTCGGGCAAACTTGAGGCCTCAGTTCAATAGAAGGGATATTCTTCAAGCCGAGTGTTCTTGTGTTCTTTGTCGCAAGCCCTTTGCGCCAGACTTGTCAGTTTGCCAGCCCGCAAAGCATTAGGGCCAATGAGGTTCGAGAAGGCCGTGAGAAAGCAGATTAATTTACGAAGTCTTCCTATCAGTATGTTTCACCAGCCTCGTCACAAGTCCTTCAGATGTTACAGGAATACGGCTCCTGCTTTCTCGCTCGTTGTGCTTTAGCCGCACATGCAGTTCCAGTGACAGTGCGTCCACCCAAACGGCAGGACGGACGGACGGACGGACGGAAATAACTTTATTCAGAAAAGTACCTGCAAGGTTGCCGGCACGGGCTCAGGCCACCCAAGCATTATGTGCGGTGAGGCATAGCCTTTCCACCGCTGTCCGGGCCCGCTGGATTGCCCGCACAATTGGTCGCGCAGGTCTGAGGTAGTCAGCGCGCTCAGCCATCGCTCCTCGAGAAGGTCCGGTCCTATACTATCCTCTCGGCATATTACCGTGAATTGTGTGCATTGCCATAGGATATGCGCCATATCTGCGTGTTCCTGCTGACAGAGCTTACAGCTCGCTTCCGGGTATTGTCTGGGATTTACTCAGGTTCTTCATTAACAATGCGTATGCAGAACGGTAGCAGTGAGGCGTGGAAACCCCACGTAATTTTATTGCGATAGCAATTATATGGACACTCGCGGCTGGTTTTCGCCGTCGGCGTCGGCGTCATTTGCCGTATATGTATATGTATATATATAACCGGGCCCGCCAGTCATTCGTGCGCGTGAAAAGACGCGAGGGGGGGGTCCCTCGAGCGACCTTCGATTTTACGAGCGGGGGCGCGCGCGTTATCTCCCCTTCTCGGCGGCCGACAGCGGGCGGGGGGGGGGGGGGGCGACGTTCGATTTTACGAGCGCGGGCGCGGGCGCGCGCGCTTTATCTCCCCTTCTCGGCGGTGGCCGGGCCGGCGTACCCTTCTACGTGCTGCGCTTTCAACGCGAAGAGAATTCTCTTAAACAAGCGTGCCCGCGGGCGCGCGCTTTATCTCCCCTTCTCATCTCCCCTTCTCGGCGGCCGGGCCGGCGTACCCTTCTACGTGCTGCGCTTTCAACGCGAAGAGAATTCTCTTAAACAAGCGTTTTCTAGAGTTGCGTGAGATCGGATCCAAAAAGAGTTAGCTGCCAGCCTCACTTCGTATAACATTACAATTTTTTGCTATCGCGTTCATTGCTTCACCCTTGCGGTGAAACTGTGACTTTTTTTTAAAATAACATTTGCGGTGTTGGGGTTCTTTCACTGTAATTAGGCGTGGCAAAAAGCACAACAAGCGAGATAGCAGGAGCGGTACGGTAATACCGTACTCTATTTCCATAACTTGCTAAAATACTTCATTGCCAGGCGAATGCCGCATCGTACTGAAGCCGGAAGCCGTTCGTTTTGCTATATGCGCACCATGCGGTTGAGATTCAACTGAGATCAAGTGAAAAAAAATCGGGAAAGTGGAGCCCGTGGGGCGTCCTTCGTAAAGTTGGTGGGCCAACCGACTGATGCGCCGACAGTCGTAACATGTTCAGGAGACCTTCATAATTGATTTTAAAGCCCTAAAAGAGAATACAATCACAAGAGAGGACGCGAGCAGAGCGCCATTAACAGTTGTTAGTGGCGCTCACGGCCGTGTCCTCTCTTGTGATTGTTTTTTCGCGCCTTAAAATCAATTAAGAACGTACATCAACTTGCCCAACAAAAAGTTCTCAATTCAAGAGACCTCTGGGCACGACGTAGCTAAAGTCAGTTTTGGGGGAAAGGTTCGCTCTACCTATGGTTGATCGAACGCTAGGTCCGTTTAAGTGCCGCAATGTGGTTCTCAAAACTAGAGGCGAATGCAGGCCTTCGTCAGGTTCGACTCACCGAGGACTCGGAGTTCACTGTATTTATAACGTCAGTTGGGAGCTATACCGTCTCACGGGGCTTCCTGTTGGCATTTCATCGGCTTGGATATTGACACGTCGTCGTGACGTTGACGAATGCAGCAGTCGGCGTGTCTAAAATTAAACCATTTATTAGGTTGAACTTGTGGCCGGGAAACTGAAAGTTAGACTACAGCTAAACACACTGTGCAATGACAGCGGCGAACAGAGCGTCGGTCGTCGATAAAACTGATCCGCGGCAACGCGCGTCGGCATTTATACACTTGACGTAGAACATTGGAGCGTTATCGCTGGTGGCCGAGTTTGTTCCAGAATAAGCTCAGCTGTTCGCGTTTGCGCGCTCAAGCCGAACAGATGATCCGAACACGATCTAGAATGCTCTCAGACATTCTGGCGAGGATTGTGCAAGGCAGTATCTACACGTGCAATACGCCTGCAACATAAAGCATAGAAAGGAGCGCGTGTGCCAATATTTTCAAAAAGCGCATGACCGGAATATTGCAGGGCCTTCCCTTTGTTAGAAACCTGATGGATAACATCGTGGTGTTGGAGACACTACAGAGAAGCACAACGCGGGGTTGACAGATGCTTTCACTAGATTTTTTCAGAACAATGTAACCCAAAGCAAAGTATGTGTTTGGTGTAAACGACGTCTCCCCTTTAGGCCATCTTCCAAGCAAAGACGGCGTGAATACTGACCTTAAAAAGATTGATGTCGTAAAGGAACTATAGCATCCATGTAAGGTAACCGAGATATGCAGTGTTACGGCCGGGACACGATTTTTTCCGCACTTGGCACGTGTAGAAGGACCGCATCTAAGCGCACTGTTGCCAGAAGACACCGACTGGGTTTGGGACCCTGCTCGGACCACCGCCTCCGAGGATCTGAAATCCCTCATTTGCTCTGCTAAGCTATGGCATTGCGCGACCCCAGACTTCCAACAATTATTTAAGCAGACGTCTTATCTTTCGGGTGTGGTGCTGTCCTTTTCCGAATTCAACGTAAAGATGAGCGACGACAAGTATTGTTTGCCTCGCGCTTGTTCACACGAATCGGGTAGCGCTTTCCGCGAGTGTAAAAGGAGAGTGTAAAAGTCCTAGCTTTGACGCGGGCTGCTGAAAGATGCGACGAAGATTGTGGGATAACTTACAGCGCAACGCAGTTAGAAAAACGGACAGGAGAAGGACGCAAGCGCTGAACGCCCAACAAAACTTTTTTTTCTTTTGAAACTGAAAGAAAAGTGATGAGTCAGCAAATCTTGGCGCATGCGTAACAAAACATGAATCCTGTCTGGGCAGTCTAATAATCTTACTCTTTATCTAAAGAGGGATAGAAGGATGGCTGCTGATGTATTTGTTGCTTAACCTTATGTAGAACGCTTCAGTGATTTCCCGTGTGCGCTAATGAACATGCTCGTATTTCATAGTTCTCTTGCAACTGTGCACACATTCACACGATCTAATATGGGTGGCCAACTGTGACGAAACAGCATCTGAAAGAGTCAACTCATGATCTCGCACGTTTAAGCAGCTCCCATGCTCTTCAATCATGTGGATCAGCGTACTTGCGAAATCGCGGAAGCGTTCTAGATAAAGCTGAGCTAGAATATACATTAGTCATCCGTAAATTAGTCGTTTAGATGAAAAGTACGATTAACTGGCTGCCCAGACATGATTCATATTGTTTTTTCACGCACGTACCGATCTTCTTTTTCTTTTTTTTTTGCCTTATTATCATGTACATGTTTCCTTCTGTTTCAAAACAAATTTAGCAGCGAGTTCAGCGCTTCTGTCTTTCACTACTATTGTCCGTTTCCTAACTGTGTTGCGCTGTAACTTATTCCACCGATGAACATCCCCCAACTCGTGATTCTGGGGGGCTATCTTGTAAGCGTTCTGTCATAGAACGGAGGCGTTGATGGAAGGAAACGTCACGAAAGGACGATCGGAAGCCGCACGGGATTGGTCGAAACTCGTCCGCCCGTCAGACGTGAGAATAACAACCGGAAACGGCAGTGTATGCTGTCAATCATTTTGGCATATACGGCTGGAAACTGGAAAAGAACCGGGTGTGTCTGGTGTGCTCTTTCATCCGCGGTTTCCGGATCACTTGGTTGCCACCTCACGCGGCAACCAAACGGCGTTGACCAGTAGAACGGTATGAGGGGGGGGGGGGTCGTCAAGCCCGACCATCTGTATGCCGTGAATCGTATAGGTCAGGTTGGCAAAATCAACCATCTTTATGTGTGAAGCAGCGCCCTGAGACAAGGCACGAAAAGAACGAAAAAGGACAGGACAACCGCTGCTGTCTTTTTTCGTTATTTTCGTGCCTTATCTCAGTGCGCTTTCACACATAAACATGAACTATCACCAACTCGTCCACCTTTCAACTTTACTGAAAATCAACCACTCAAGGTTTGTTGGACACGGCTCATTACAGCCTTTACATGTATAGAACAAATTGCAGCCAGTCATTGCCAAAATAAGCGGACAGGGGTTATAGGTGGGACGCCTCCTTGTGGACGAAAGGAGGGGGGGTGCGAGCGCCCCGTTTAGTGCCTCCCTCTCCCTTACTCATGCCTCGGCATCAAACGGCATTCATCCTCTACTCGCCAAAAAAGGCCGATTGGAGCGTGTTTATACGTAATGGTCACTTATTAAGGAACAAAACTTGCTAATGAAGTAGCAAAGCTGTTAATTTGTTTTGTTAGTAACAAATTGGCCTGCAAGCACGGTGGTGTTTAAGGTTTTTCTTGGACATGCAGCTCGTCCACCGTAACGCCAGGGTCGAATCGCCATATACGCATTGCAAAGATTTTGATTCAGGCTGTCTAATTGCAAGCACAATACGTTCGAAAAGGTTGAAGTACTTAGCTAAATTTATCTATATGGTTGTCTTTTTGCAGACACGAACAAGTGCATTCAGCCACTCCCTGTTGAGGGAGTGCCGCCAACGGCCAGTGGCGTCATTGCCAGCGGTTCCTATGCGGCAGGGTCTGAGAATGGTGGTGCTGCACGTACCGATCAAGAGCGGGTGATTGCAGCGGTGGAAGAGATAAGGGTAAGAGCTATCTTCTTTGTGTCGGCTTATGTGTGGTCAGTTGCTACGGTATTTGTGGTTATACTAAATAAACAAGTAAGCATGCAACGAACCACTGATATGAGAAGTTCTACGTACAATTTGTTGCGATATTATAACCCCCACGCAGTTGCGCTGAAACGTTCAGGGCTGGTCAAAAGTTCCCAGGCCACTATTCCAAGTATTCCTATGGCAGTGTGGCCTGGAAACTTTGGACCCCCCTCCCCCCGTACATGACACCGTAGGTCACACTCTGTGAAGTGGCGGTCGTATTCCAGTAGAACAAAATAAAATAGATGGGGTTCTTGGAAAGTGCCTGCTCCAGCAACCGTGGACGTCGGTGGGATTTTGCCATTGCGGGGAGGGGGGGGGGGGGTGCAAACCTGTGTTGCATCGGATGGGGGAGGGAGAGCGCTGGTGTAGCCTGGGTGGGGGGGAAAGGGCAGGTGTGGCTTAGGGGAGGGGGTCAAGTGCTCTTTTTGAACCACCTTGCCAACGCCCATGCCAGCAACGTTAGCCACAAGTGCGTGTTCGCATAATCGGGGTATGAAAAGACCAATTTTTGACCAACAGTGAAGATTACAACGAATCCCTATAACATTAAACTTCAGCATTTCGACTTTCGTTAAAAATGTATCATTGAGGCGCGCTCGGTGGTTGTGTTCCCCCTTTGTCGAAGCATGTACCAGTACTTAGAAGATCACAGGATCGAAATTTTACCGCACTCCTAAAGGTAACTCATCAGCGGCAACCGGAACAAAATGACTGCTTTTCAGACTGCTTTTCTGAAGCGCTGCCCCCTCTGTCGTATGCGAAATGACGGCTGGGCGGGAGTCAGTGTAGATATACGGCCTATACAATCCTCGATCACCAGCGCAACTGTTACCTGCTCTGCCACGTCAGCCGTTACAGCGCCTACCAAGGCCGCATATAGGAGCTCACCCTTTTTGCTGACAGCCGCGACCACGAATTTCCCGGAGCAGCCATATTGAGCTGCGTCCGCGAAGGTTTCCATGCCAACCAATTTCTTTAAAATTTGCCTGGCACGAGCTGCTCGGTGGTGGGGCTTCCCAATTCCTGTGGCGCGTACCCGACCGACTTTTTTGGTTCGTCGGACAAAGGAGCGATCTGCTAAAAAGCGTTTCGATGTTAAAATTGTAGCACAATACAACACAAGAGCAGACAAAGAACACGGCACTGGCACTAATTTCCAACTGTTCTTTATTGAATAAACTTACGGAAATATATACGCAGCTCAAGAGTAGCAAATGACATGACGTTCGCAATAACCAGACTGAAAAACTGAGATTCGGCAGGATATCATATCTAGAAACGGCCACATCACAACCACGCTACATAGCTTGTGGTTGCGCGCATGTTCAACAGATTGCAAACCAAGCAAAGAGATACTGCCAGAGGAAAGGAAAAACGTGTAACAAAGAAAAAAGCAGCAAAAAACCTTCCAAATCAGAAGACTATGGCAAAAGTTCTAGTTGAACATAAACCAGAAAACAATCCCTAATATTGGTGCATCATTTTAGAAGAAGAGATACGTATTGCTGAGCAAAATCAAAAAGGAAATTTAGTTGTGGTGTTGCTGCAGTAGTTCCCGAGTGTACAACGAACCCGCAGTCGTGAGAATTTTTCGAAATGGTGCCGTAATAGCGGAGTTACACGTGCCTCGCTCCGTTCGTCGGCAATCTCTCCTCCTTCGCAGAGTGTTCCCCCCTCGCCGTGTGAGGAGGAAGAGCAGGGAGTGCGCATATATTGGTTGCAGGCAAACAGGTTCTTGTTGGTGGTGACATGACGACATGTTGGAGTTGATGTCACACCAGCGCTGGGGAAAGCGAAAGAGCCAGAGAAGAGCATGATTTTGTTTTTCTATCTTGTGGTGTGCCAGCGGCTCGTAGCGCTGCCACGTTCGGCACTGTTCGTCACGACCATTCTCTACTCGATGAGCATGTTTTGTTGAAACGTTGAAAAAAAAACACCGGTGATGGCTTCGGAGTGCTCTAACGCTTGAGGCAGAATAGGTTCGGTGCGAGAGCGAATCTACAGTACATGTCCGACTAACAGCACACGTGGCAAAAGGCTTCAATGACCCCCGTATTCTAGAACGTCCCTTCACTCAATGCTTCATCTTGACTTGAGAAAGTCGATGGGAGCGCCGTCTCTGGGTAAAATAAACCACTGCATATCGGCGATAATCTGCAGCGATTCTTGCGAAGCCCAGCGTCATTTTCAGTAGAGCAGCGGCGCAGCGTTCAACTCTGTCAAGTGAAGGACGAAATTCGAGTCGAGAAGCGTTTGTGAATACGGGGGGTAAGGCCTATGATCCTTGCCTGTGAGATTAAATCAAGAGTTCCAGTTCAGCTTACTCAGTTAGTTAATTCTGAAGCTGTAATCAATGTCGATTGATACGTCAGGATAACTTACTCCTCACGCTCCATCATTCAGAATGCCCCAACGACATCGACCGGAGAGGAGTCGCCGGGTGCAGCAACCAGCACCTGCGGCTGTATTCCAGGAAAGTGTGTCTGATGAAGAACCGACCAAGACCAGGCGATTGTGAGGCCTTGTCCGCACGTCCTTCCGCCCACATCGTGAGCACGGCACTATACGGTAAAACTTCGAGCTTTCTACTCTTCTTTCGTCACGCTCTCGTTGGTTTGCCAAACATTATTCTATTTTTAACTACCTCAGACCCAACGAAGTCAGAGTGACACATCTTTTGATCTCAGTTCCTGTTTAAAATGTTCGTTCCTCGGCAACCGTCTCGAGCTTAGCCGGTACAGAACGTGGTTCTGCGGACGCCCCCCATAGCGCGTTGGTTGTAGTATCCTGCTCTCTCTGCTAACAGCCAGCTTTCAGCTTCATTCTCGTGTTTGCTTACGGGATTTTCTCGCAAGGCATATCTATGAAAATTGCGGATGGGCATCAGATAAACTGAAGCAGTCCTGCGTGATATAGGTGTTAGAACAGTGAACTAGTTAGCTTTTTGTCCGTTTTGCAAGAAGAAAGTCTGTCTGTGTAAGCTGGTTGTAGTCACGTGTTTATATGTGAAGGTGAACTGTTTTCGTTGAGGAGAATACCGCATGCAATTTTTGAAAAGTTTACGTTTCGCAGACATTGTAATAAAGTGTACAATAAGGTATGATGTCTGAAATAACGTTTGATGGCTTCAAGGAAGATATCTCTATTGGCATATTGTCAGAGGCTGCAGTTGTCCTTGGTCTCTCAACTTCGGCTGAGCACAACTAGTCCCGGACCCCATTGCAGGTTGCGGCTGAATGTATACCTGTGAGGGCGAATGGCATAAGGCACTCGTGTTTCTGGTGTTTTCGCTATAAGCACTAACTAAACCGAAGTAGACGAAATCATCTCGAATTCTGCGTTTCCAATCAGGGGTTTTCCATTTCTTGCGCTTTTATCGCTTTCACTGAAGGCTCCTGGTTGAGGTTTGATTCGTTACCACATTGCTGCTTGCAGACAGTCTCTACAATGAATTATCATTTAGTTTCGTATGGACTTGCGGCATTCACCAACCCCAATTATCAACCGTGCTACCTTGAGTTGAGCATGAATTCGTTTCCTTACAGACCCTCACTCGCTTACTCGTGATGAAATGGATCGCCTGGTGCAGACTATCTTCTGGAAGGCCGTCGACAACTACACGGACTCTAAGAACGCAGCCGTGTTCTGCGCCTGCGTCATAAAAGTGAGACATTAGTGCTTTCTAGTGCGCCTTGTGCGCACTCATGGTATTCGAAACTTAGTCACGCTGTGCTTGGTGCGATGTATATATTTGGGGCGTCGGACATATTACACGTAATTACAGTGCGTTTTGTTCATGAAATGTATCTGAATTAAATTCGGCTACAGCGGTGGCATAGCTGCTGTGCTACCTCGCTGCTGAGCACGAGGACGTAGTTTCAATTCTGGTCACAGGGTATAGTTTATCTGGCAAAATTCGCCTTTAAATTCGTTTAGTGAGAAAAGCAAACACGTCCACCAAGGCATATTTAAGTACGCGATAAATGGTTCCTGGTGGTCATAACAATTGCCGACTCACTCATTACGGTGTTTCTCATTATGCTATCTGATGTAAGCCCGTGTAACCCTAGAAATTTCTCAGCGCTATGCTTACGCGCAGTTCAAACTGACTATTGTGTATAGCGTACGCGCAACAGAGTTTTGTGTCTGATATGTTAAATCAGAATAATCAAGCCCATTCGTGCGCGCAGGGGGATGCAGGTAACTTCGGGAAAGACACTCGCCCACCTAATCTCGTGGACACTCCCTCCCTTGTGGCGTGGGAGAAAATACTGTCGTCTGACAACCCGGGGGTCCAGCTTCGGGCCATAAAAACTCACAGGGGTCCCTTGTACACTCACCTAAGACGACTCGAATGCGAAAATCATCTTATTTTTATTCTCAGTAGATGTATAAGGGAGCAGGGAACACGAGTTGTGGCTTCACGTGCCACTGCCAAGCGCCCTGTTAATTTTATTTTGTTGATATCGCGCGCTCTCCGGTTTTGTTCGCCGCCCAAACGAGGGCGCTACAACAGCATCGTGTAGCGTTACGTCACATGACGTCACAAAAGGTTTGTGATCTGTGATGTCATGATGGCGTCATAGGGTGACGCCATCACGTGATGATGATCATTTTTTGCATCACTCGTACCTGACGCCGCGGGACGGTCACTGCCGACGATCAAATTCCCCGTTCGATGAAGCATCTAAGGCTCCTTAAAGGAGCACTGACACGAATTTGAATTATTTTCAGGTTGTTGCTCTAAATAAAAACACGGGTGTCGAGAACCCAAAAGAGAGTGTCGTGGCGCTTGGGAACGCATTGAATGTATTTTTAATACCGCTACCTTAAAAGAGCAACTTCGGTTTCGGTATCGAGAGGGTGGCTCCGCAGTGACGTGTCAAGAGAGGTCTGACGTCACAGGGTGACTGCAACTCGCGACACACTAGCAACAACTGCCTGTTTGCTATCAGCCGCACGTGGTTCACGTATACAACGATGGGTGAATTGTCGACCAGAGACTCTGACAGCGATTTCTGAGATTTAGGCTGCATGCAGGACGCAATTTTCGCAAACCCAGTGAACTGAGTTGACTTGTCGTGATAATGTCCATTGCAGTGGGGCTGGCTTGCAGATGCTGGGCGACGAACTTTAAAATCAAATGAAAACATTTTGTGCGTGTTGTCTGGCTCCGGTGTGTGGAGAGCGATGAAAATGCACACCATGGAAACGAACGATGTCTCTTTTGGGGTGCCTCCAAATCGTGCCAGTACTCCCTTAATAGAGCCGGGGAGGTGGCTGACAGGCATGGCCTGGCAGACTACCTCCCCTTATAGATGACTCTGATCAAGAAATGTTTTTTCCCTTCTTCTCTGACGATCTCAGCCGTGAAACACGCACCATAACTCTTTGTAGTCATGCCGAAATTGGTGTTTAAATCCACAGGCGTCAACAGACACGGCCTTCTACAACCTCCTTTTGTGCTCGTGCCGAAACTGGCTGAATCTACACGCCAGCGACAAGGGCAGGCTCGTCATAACCGACGAGGTGGAGCCTGCCCAGGAAGTGGCCCACGTCGGAACGTGGGAGGCCTACTTGCTGTTCCTGGCCAGCCTTGTTACGGTTCTCGCCGAAGAGGATGCAGCCGGTCGACTCGGGTCTCGCCGGACGCACCAAACGACTCGCAGAATTTTTCTGCGAGTCGTGTTCGTTCCTATTGAACTCCTCAGATCTGGACTGGTACGCCAAGGTAAATACCTTTCCAGCAGCATTTCCCTTTATCTAAATACCAGAGAACTACTGCTCTACCACCAGCGTCCCCACCCTATACCGCATTTTAAACTGACGCCTTTGTGTTAGATGTTCTGTCGTGCGCCATCTCGCGTGACCGCCTTACCCGCGCATGCGGTTAAGGTGATCGCATCCGGCCCAGATGCAGATCGTCTCATCTGCTCGCCTCATCGCCTCTGTCTGATACTCATAGCCCACTTCGTGTATTCCAGAATTCGACAGACCTCCTTACCAAGCTTTCAGCAGTAATGAGTATTTTTCTCTAAGCTTTTTGTAGTCTTATCACTTGTAACCCGAGGGTAAATAAGAATCGTGGATAACATGTCGCTGCAATACGACGTTGCACGTAATTTTGAGGTGACATGTCCATTGGTGGAAATGAAAATGAAAGCTAAATTTTTAACGTGAAGAGTTCGAACTTGTTAGTACAGCATACTTGATCACCATTAGGCGCAAAATGTTTGGGCGAATAGACATGTGCATCGACTGCCAGAACAGGGCGGAAAGGGCTCTGGTAGAAATTTGGCTGTTCTTGCCACGAGCGTTGTTGGAGACCATTGTTTGAGCAGCACATCTTCGGCTTTCATGGTTCTGGTGACCGCACGCGGGGGATTGTCGAGTCAGCTTGTATGGAACGCGAAGGTACTAACTGCGTGAGCACACTCCCTATATTAAACCAGGAACGAGATGGTTTTCTAGGAGGGTGCACTTGATATAGGTTTCCGATTACTGGATGCGAGCATGTACACTGCGCGCTTGTGTGCCATAATCCACCTTGTTTTGTGCATTTTATGACATAGATGTCTGGCTTTCATTTGGAAGTCAGCACCCGTCCATGTCTCTTCATACTTTCGTCCAAAGTTGCTGCGCCTTACAGTGGTCCAAATTCTTGCTTAATATTGTCAAATCCCGGTGGCAAATCATTGTGACTTACTGTAATATCCGCAGTCTAACTAAAGCGTGATTAGCTATATATTGATAATTCTGAAAGTTTACAAACACCCGCGCAGGTCCTGGGAGTGCGCAGTGCTCTGATGTTGGCGGGAAAATCTGTGGAGGAAGCCACTCCCAACATCATGGAATCACTGGTGTCGAGCCTAAGGGACGCTTTGCTGACACCCGGTATTTCGGAGGAGCTCCAGGCGATGCTGCGTGAACTCCTTGAGTTCCAAGATGCGGGATTTACCTACGCATCGGAACAGCATGGGGGGTAGCAACAACACATGGAGTGGCAGAAACAACTCGTACGACAGCGACAACTCGTACGGAAGCGACCACTCGTACGACAGTGACAACTCGTACGGCAACGACCACCTGGACCGGAACGACCACCTGGACGGCAGGGAACACCTGAATGACGAAGACCACTCTGACGGCAACGACCGCAGGGGCGGCAACGACCGCAGGGGCCGCAACGATCGCAGGGGCCGCAACATCCGCAGGGGCCGCAACATCCGCAGGGGCCGCAACATTCGCAGGGGGCGGCAACGACCGCAGGGGCCGCAACATCCGCAGGGGCGGCAACATCCGCAGGAGCAGCCACGGCCACAGGGCTGGAAATGGTCGCAGAGGCGGCAGCGTTCAGAGGGGCGGCTATGGTCACAGTGGTGTAAACATTGCCGCCGTGGATAATATTTCGTGTCGAGGCAACAGCCAAAGGTGGGGAAACGATCAAAGAAGCCGCAGCACTTTCTATTGGGGCCAGAACCAGAGAGGCGACCACGTTTACAGCGTAGGTAACAGCCGCAGATGGGGCCGCGGTCATAGCGGCCGCGGTCGTTGGAGCGTCGACGGTCACCGAATCGGCAATAGTCATGGTCGCGGGGCCGGCAACAGTGCCAGTGGTGGCAACATTCTCAGCGGATATACTAATCCGCGGGATGGAAACAGCCACAGGTGGGGCAACTATGAAAGAAGCCTCAACATTCCCTGCGGAGGCAACAGCCACAGGGGTGGCCGTGGTCACTTCGACAGCTACGGCCGTAGGGGAGGCCATGGTCACAGAGGTGGCAACGGTCATAGTAGTGGCAATATTCATCTGGAGAACAATCCGCCAGGCGGCTACAACCACCGCAATGGCAGCAATCAAAGAAGCCGTAACATCCGCGTTAACAACTTCCACAGGGGTGGCCACTGTCACAGTGGTGGCAATGGCAGCAGGGGGCAGCCACTGCCGCAGGGGAGGCAGCGGCTGCAGAAGCGGTAACGGTCACAGAGATGGCAATGCTCATAGCGGTGGCAACAATCTTCAGAACGATGTGTGGGGTAGCTTCAACCATAGGTGCGGCCACAATCAAAGAAGCCGTAGCAACCATGGTGGGGGCAACCACCACAGATGCGCCCACGGCAGCCTAGGTCAGCCACGGCCGCAGAGACAGCAACGGCCATAGGGGTGGTGACGGTCATAGTGGCATGAACATATCTGCCGGGGAGAACATTTCGCGGGGCTGCGAAATGTCGCACCACGAAAACCACAGGTGGTGCAACATTCAAAGAAGCAACAATGTTCTCTGCTGGGGCGACAACCACAGGGGCGGCCAAAGTCACAGGGGTGGCAGCACTCCCGGCAGGTGCAGCAACCACAGAGGCGGTCGTGGTTTCGGTAGCGGCCATGGGCACATGGTAGACACCGATCGCGGGCGCGGCCCATGGTTACTGGCACTACATTCTTGGTGGGCACAGCAGTCTGTGGGGAAGCCACAACGGCGGGGTAGGCTTTACTCACTGTGGGGATGGAACAACCACGGGAGAGGAGGCGATCACCTAGGCAGCAATATCCCGGGTGGCAACATCACACGTGGTAGCAGCAATGTCTGGTGGTACAACTATCGCTGAGTATGCAACAACTACTATGCCGGTAAAAATTTCTGGGCTAGCAATAATCGCTGGGGAATCGATCATTGCAGACACAATGAGTGGTCCGAGTGAGTGACATTTGACGAGACATAAGGCATAGGCATCCGGCTTCACGAACTAGTTTATTTCTACTCAAGGCCTTACGTAGCCGAAGTTCACCTGTACACTATAACTATCCGTGCACAGTTGGACCTCCCGCACATTAAGGGATGACTCTGTGAGGGAGTTGTTTGATTTGCATAAGAGTTTGACATGTCCATTATTCGGTGTGTAGAAGATAGGGTGGGCAGTATTAGTTCCTGAACATTTCAGTGGAGCTCCCCCATTTCTACACGGTACAGTTTCTCGACTTGAAAGGAAAATATGTAAGGGCACGCTGCGGTAAGTTATGAAGTCCGATTATGAATGGTGTTCTGACCGGCGCCTGGCCCGACAGAGGAGCGGTGTTTTCTGTTCTGCGAACAAGTCTCCGAAGGGGCTGCTGGCCTGCTGACAAGACGTTCAAACACGTGCATTGTCCTTCCTAGCCGGGAAGTGGGGCGCCATGCAGTCCGACGCGCAAGGTGTTCGACGAGACGACCGCAATGGTTTCCGGTCGCGACACCTTTCTTGAGGGGAGAATGAGCGTCAGCGGGGATGACAACCCGTCCCGCTAATTGAGCGGCGGGTTACTTCGAGGCCGGGCGCCATGCAGTCCGACGCGCAAGGTGTTCGACGAGACGACCGCAATGGTTTCCGGTCGCGACACCTTTCTTGAAGGGAGAATGAGCGTCAGCGGGGATGACAACCCGTCCCGCTAATTGAGCGGCGGGTTACTTCAAGGCGGCGTGCCTTTTGATGCGCCACGTAGTACGAGCGTGGGACCCCTCGTCCTGCGGCCTTCACACGTCTCCACCTTGGTTCCACTGGTGCAATGCTGTAGCAACACCCCAGTCAGGCACGTGGACCTGGGCGGGTGTGGGCTGCACCATCGGAAGTGGCGTGTGTCGCGTGATTGGACAGCTAAATTTGGAGCCGTTCCCCCATTTACGAATCTGGGGAAGAGGGACTCTTCATAATCAGCCCCCGTGGGCTCCTTCGATGGCGGTCGACATGAGCCTTCGCCATGAGATCGACACGAGATCGTCATGATGTAGCGAAGTCTTCGTCTTGTAACGAAATGCTCGCCATGTAAATAGTGTAATTAAAGCCTCTGTACAGTTTCCCTTCAGTCTGTTCATGCTGCCGCGGCATCTTCCTCCCGGGTCTCCGGTGAGTGCAAAGGCCGGTCGCAACAACTGGGGCTAGCTGCGGGATACCACGACCTGTATCTCGAGCTGTGACACCCCAGGTCGCAACAACGGGTAGTGTGACACTTGTTGAGGACCGTACCGAAACGTTCACGATATGTAGACAATGCTACTGTGAACGTGCCAGGAAAAGCAGAGCTGGAAAATCAGAAAAGCTGTCTCGAAGGGGCCTAGAGCCTTCAGAGACGCACTAATCGACATGGAACCAACATGAAAAGACATTGTTAGGTACTTCATTGTTAGGCGACATTGTTAGGTACTTCAAGGAAGGACTAAGCTTGACGACGGCTGACAAAGTTGGATGGTTTTGTGGTGATGCCCTCGGCAATCTGCCAGGGAAAAGCTTGCCTGGCCGTCAAAGAATTTTGTCGAGGTGAAACCTTGTGAGGGAAATGTAAAGACTAAAGGAGTGGCATGGTGTAAGGACATCAATTTAACGAAGCTTGTGAGTGCCATCAAAGGATGTAGATTTAGCACCTTGAAAGTTTTTTTTTTGGTGCTAGAACGCGTAACATGCAGATTCGTATTGCTGTGAGAGAAATGCTCATGGCAGCACGAAAACAGCATGTTTTCACAAAAAGCACGCAAATCAGTTAAGTGTGAATTAGCAGTTCGCGAAATGAATTGTGTGGAAGTTTCGCGTTTTTTAAGGTTACTTTTCGTCTGGGTTGCATTCTCGGTTGATGTACGAGATTACTTTTATTCTGTTTCATATAGCAAACTTTGTAAGTGTTTTGTACCTTCTAGAAAATTCAGCAATTGGCTTTGAAAATACGACGTGTCGAAGCGTTGATAATTTTATGATATTATTAGAATTTTATCTGGTGGACGCTCTCATAGGTGTAGGTTTTGACCTGCAGATACACCGGCATATGTATTGGATCGTGTGTTGCCATGTTTTGCGTAACATGTTTTTAGCCTATTCTGACCGTGGTCTTCTTGACGCTTGTAAAGGCGATGTTCTTTTGAAGTAGTTCAGATTCGTAGACGACTACATGGAAGTTCTGAACAAACACAGCTAAGTGCAGTAATGTGAAGAGCGCTTTTTCAAGAAGTTTAATATCTATGGAAGGGGTCTAGCACTAGGTCGCTAGCATAGGCGTATCAGCCGGGGGGGGGGGGGGGCAAGGGGGGTGCGAGCCCCCCCCACTAAGAAAAAGTTAGGGGGGCTGGGCCCCCCTCACTTCCGGCAGTGGTCACTGTTGGCTGCACGCTGGAAAACCAGCAACTAAGGCGAAGTTTTCCTTCACCACAGTAAACGCTGAATTATATTGTTACGAGGGAATGGGAATGTTATGAGGGAATGTTACAATATAATAAAATTTTTCCAACATTTATGCTGTGACGATTTTCCGTGTAGGCTCTTTGCAGTGCGGGCCGCCTATGCGACGCTTTCGCGCCTTGTGCTGTAGCACTGCAGAACAGGCTAGCGCTCAGCAGGGGCCCTATAACATTAGATCACTCGTTCATGCTTGTATTCTGCTGTGCCTTGCCTGAAATTTAGATCATTGACGATGCAATTACGGATGGGAACGAGCAAACTTTTTATGGACCGGTCAAAGCATTTTCTGCTTCAGGAAAATAATTTTCTTTTATCGATAAGGAATAACATCCCCGCTGCTCTGTTGAAGCTGCTGTGATCCGATGACTGTGACGAATCTTTTTTAATGTTTTAGTTTTGCCGTACTGGAAGCGCCAAGAAAGGCTTCCGCTTTAGTCTCCGATCAACCTGGTCAGCCTTGCTTATTATAGCTTGGAGCGATGGCGGCAGCTTGCAAAGTGGCGACGAATAAAGCAGTGGACTCGAGCACAGTGGGAAGCTCCGCTTTTAAGCTTGCCCCCGCAACTTGATCCACCGGACCAGGTAGATGGTGAAGGTCCGGGGTTTTTTCGCACTAAGGAGGCTTAATTAGGAGTCGGGCTAGTTGGTTTTCATTCAACTTGAATTGACTTTTACAGCTCAAAATACGACTCGGACGGCAAAGAAACACACACGCGCAGCGCTGCTTATTTCTCTCTCTCAGCAAGGATGTGCTTACAATTTGTATACGCGCACAAACAGCTAAACTTCGTTATGATGCAAGTGAAAATGTTCATTATATTCGCATGAATTCATCTGGCCAGCTGCTATAAGCAGCCGCTGCTAATGTGATCGGCGGCTAGCCTACTTGAATTACGTTCAGAAGGAGACGCTCTCCGGCTATTCCAAAAAGTTTTAGCTATTGTTCATCACGTGAATGCTCTGTTTCATGTGCATAAGTTGTAATAAACACCACGACATTTCACAAATTTCTGACGTCATGTAATAAGCAGGCAATTTTACGGCACACGGAAAATTTTAAATGCCGAAGAACCAATGGCCAACAATATGCCGTATTGAAATTTTTTTACGTGGTCGTGCACAAGTGGTGATTGCGCGATGGATCATTTTCGCGTCCTTTGTTGCCTCGCTTAACGAGCTGGTGCTGTGTGCATGACCCATAATGTTCCGACCAATCACGCACAGCTAACGACCATTTCGGAAGGAAGCAAAGAGGGATAGTTTAACGTTATAATCGCCCACCTTATTTTTTTCAAAGAAAAGTTTCAGTTGTGCTACAATGCCAGTTGTACTACAAAGTTGTTTACAATGTACTACGCCCCTAACACCACAAATTATAAGTTGATAATAAGGGTAATTTAATAATAGTAATAATGTTAATAAACACGCACCAGAACCACTGTTTGGACTATAAGCAAAGAAGGCAAATTATAATACACACAAGCCTTAATGTATGCAAGAAAGTGTAATACTTGACGAGTGCGATGGTGAAGAAAGGCCGGCAAGTAGTGGGCGCTCAACGAAGGTGGTGATCCCGGTCACCTCCACAAACTCTAAGAGGCTTTGGAGAGCCCGGAGTTTCGGATGCGATGGGACCAGCAGTTCGTCTGCGGTCGTCGCAGGGAGTCCCTGTTGTCTGTAGGCGGTGGTGAGCCTTGAGGGTTCCTGCGCCAGCACTGGGCAACCACAGAGAAGGCGCTGAAGGGTCTCGGAGTCGCCGAAACGTTCGCGGGCCGGTGAGGCGAACAAGTGCGCCGTTGTCCATACACAGACCGTCCGGACACGAAGAAGCGTGGCGCGCCCCCCTCTTAGTGAGGCCACCCTATGGAAGAGGCTTGGGGCCGTTGCCATTGGCCCCTCTGGCATCCGGATGGAGGGCTGTGAGCAGCTGTCTCAGGCGCTGCCTCGAAAAATCTGAGGCAGCAACTGCTCGTGTCAGCCGGCACGCCAGGGTGGTGGGCTGTTGTGGCAAGGGTGTCCGCCTGCTCATTACCGGACATTGATCAAAGCGAAAAATGTCGCATAGACTGTTACTCACTGGCTGCTTCACATAAAATCAATTCCCACAATGAGTAGGATTTGCTTAACTTTATTTATTGGCATGCTTTACTTTGTTACGACATGAAAAGACAGGATAAAGTGGGCTAATCCTAGCGCAGGTAGCTTAAGTTATGCCAGTGAATTCTTTAGAACCGCCAAAACAAATTTAAGATGTCAGGAAATGCACTTTGCTACCACTACACCATGATCGAAGCTGGGCCGGGTTACAAATTTTTCCGCCACAGTTTGTGAATCAGTATTTGTGTTCCTCTTCGGACACCGAACTGGTAGTAATGACCTCTCCTGATAAATAAAAAATGCGTACCATCATTTCTCGGCAAGCATCTCCAAAGGTACCCATTTGTAGACTACAAAGAAATTACACTTTCGGTATTGGCGAGGAAATTTGTGCGAAACTATTCACTGACTGACTGTGTCAGATACTTTGTATCTTCAGCATTTACCATCATTTCTCGGCACGCATCTCGAAAGGTACCCATTTGTAGACTACAAAGAAATTAAACTTTCTGTATTGGCGAGGAAATTTGTGCGAAACTATTCACTGACTGCCTGTGTCGGGGATACTTTCTATCCTCAGTATTTACCATCATTTCTCGGCACGCATCTCGAAAGGTACCCATTTGTAGACTACAAAGAAATTACACTTTCTGTATTGGCGAGGAAATTTGTGCGAAACTATTCACTGACTGACTGTGTCGGGGATACTTTGTATCATCAGCATTTACCATCATTTCTCGGCACGCATCTCGAAAGGTACCCATTTGTAGACTACAAAGAAATTAAACTTTCTGTATTGGCGAGGAAATTTGTGCGAAACTATTCACTGACTGCCTGCGTCGGGGATACTTTGTATCATCAGCATTTACCATCATTTCTCGGCAAGCATCTCGAAAGGTACCCATTTGTAGACTACAAAGAAATTAAACTTTCTGTATTGGCGAGGAAATTTGTGCGAAACTATTCACTGACTGCCTGTGTCGGGCGTACTTTGTATCCTCAGCATTTACCATCACTTCTCGGCAAGCATCTCGAAAGGTACACATTTGTAGACTACAAAGAAATTACACTTTCTGTATTGGCGAGGAAATTTGTGCGAAACTATTCACTGACTGACTGTGTCGGGGATACTTTGTATCATCAGCATTTACCATCATTTCTCGGCAAGCATCTCGAAAGGTACCTATTTGTAGACTACGAAGAAATTAAACTTTCTGTATTGGCGAGGAAATTTGTGCGAAACTATTCACTGACTGACTGTGTCGGGGATACTTTGTATCCTCAGCATTTACCATCATTTCTCGGCAAGCATCACGAAAGGTACCCATTTGTAGACTACAAAGAAATTAAACTTTCTGTATTGGCGAGGAAATTGCGAAACTATTCACTGACTGATTGTGTCGGGGATACTTCCTATCCTCAGCATTTACCATCATTTCTCGGCAAGCATCTCGAAAGGTACCCATTTGTAGACTACGAAGAAATTAAACTTTCTGTATTGGCGAGGAAATTTGTGCGAAACTATTCACTGACTGACTGCGTCGGGGATACTTTGTATCCTCAGCATTTACCATCATTTCTCGGCAAGCATCATGAAAGGTACCCATTTGTAGACTACAAAGAAATTAAACTTTCTGTATTGGCGAGGAAATTTGTGCGAAACTATTCACTGACTGACTGTGTCCGGGGATACTTCCTATCCTCAGCATTTACCATCATTTCTCGGCAAGCATCTCGAAAGGTACCCATTTGTAGACTACAAAGAAATTACACTTTCTGCATTGGCGAGGAAATTTGTGCGAAACTATTCACTGACTGAATGTGTCGGGCATACTTTGTATCCTCAGCATTTACCATCATTTCTCGGCAAGCATCTCGAAAGGTACCCATTTGTAGACTACAAAGAAATTAAACTTTCTGTATTGGCGAGGAAATTTGTGCGAATCTATTCACTGAGTGACTGTGTCGGGGATACTTTGTATCCTCCGAAGCATTTTTGTTTGGTGAAAACCAGTCGCTACGCAATTCAAGACTTCAGTTGTTCATCAACACAACACATTACGCATGCTCCAATACGTTTGAGGGGTATTTTCCACTGAAAGTTTGACTTGTCACTGGCCCATGATCGAAATTTTAGAAGCCTTAAAGGAAAAAGAAGGTGGCATGCATAAATAGCGTGCTCTGAAATAGCTGCCAGACAGGATGGCCCACACTCCGTTGTCAATGGTCGGGAACCGCAGCCAATCTTAAACAATATTCCGGACCGGCGCCAGGTGGGGCTCGGGCCCCCTTGAAACCGTCCGGTAGGGCCCCCCCCCAGCTCCTCCACCCCCCCCCCCCCCCCCCGTAGTTTCCGCCTATGCATATCATATTCCCCTTTACGTGCGAAAATTCCAAAGAGACGTTACGTAACACTTTCCTACGGTGACGTTACGCACATTTCTAGGAGTCATTACGTACGCCATTCCTAAGGTAGCATTACATACAACATTTCCAGGAGACATTGCGTATGGCATTCCTACGGAGGCATTACGTACACTAAAAGACATTACGCACATCATCTCTAAAGAGACTCAGTTTAAAGAAATATTTTTAATTTGAAAAAGGACAAGTGATCGGCTTCTGATTTTTTACCTAAACAGGCGTCAATTTAATATTATATTGAACTTCCCATGGTGGAAGCACACCGCTGAAGCACACCACGTTTGACGTCGCACATGATTTTTTTCGCAGCATGTCACTTCAAGCTCGCTGAACCGATACGTAGCATAAGGTGTTCTTATCGGGCAATGGGTTCACCTGGCACCTCGGGCGGAGTACTGTCGGTGGTTGGTGTGGTGGTACGTAGCCGTACCTTGTTGTCACACGTTGAAATTTCGGCTGTGACTGTCCTCGTACGCAATCCTGTAACTCTGGGTCGCGGACAGATTGCTCACCGAGGCTTCCTGCCAGGAGAAGGTGCCTGCCTGTCGAGCGCCTGGATGGTATGAGGGCTGCTGTTGATGTCGTGCGATTGGGAAAACATTCAGCGGCGTAGCGCTTTGCTCGTTTACACGGCTGCGCGCCCAGTGTGATGCAGAGTCGTCGACCCCGCATGACGGGACTCGCCACTCAGTCGTCGTTTTAGTAGACTTGATTTTGATGGGGCCGAAGCTGAATTCAAAACTTTTGCTCTCGGCGCTTCCCCACATGCTTTGCTGAAGTCCTGTTCCCATGTGCTGATGTTGTGGTAAGGTTTCAGGCCTTGAGTTTGGCCCATACTGGTTCGAGGATCCAGATGCTGGGTAGAGCGGGATCGACCATCGAGAAGTTGGGTAATGGGGTGGATTACTCTGCATGTAATCGTAGTTGGCGTAGCCGTTCGACTGCCTTGGCGCTGTTCGGTCGGAGCTGCAAAAGAGCGCGAGCGCAGTCCGTTAGCGCCGACACCGACTACAGTATCACTGACGTGACGAGGGACGTCCTCCGCGACCGCTCGACTTTTTAGGCTACGTACACCGTTAGCATGTGCGCGTAGCACCATCGGGCCATATACGAAAACAACGACAGGAACTTCGAGGCAAAGAGGGCAACTAATAGCTCTTACTATTAGGCCAGTTTATGCACATTCGATAACAATGGATTTAACGCCAACACCACCACCACAAATAGGAGACAACGTACAAGCAGGACAGACGTAAGTTTTTGACCTCGCCTTATACAAGAGCATCGTTACAAGATGCAACGCGGTTCGTCACAGTAGTTCAAGGTTCGAACTGTGTTGTTACGCTTACGGGCACGGCAGGTTGCACGCCAATCCCAGGTTCAGGCGATAGTTGGTTAGGATTCGTAATTAATGTGACGTAGCGCTACACGACAGGGACAGAAAAGGACACGTACACATCTCTGTCCTTGTCGTGTTGCGCTACGCCGCATGAATTGCCAATCCCTGCGCTACCGGGCAACAGACGTAACGTGTGTTGGGGAAAATGTTTTCCTTTCTTAAAATCTTTTCGCGCGCGCGCGGGCTTGTGTTCTTTCTTTTAGTCCACAAGCTATTTCTGTGGATGTCTTTGTTCTGTTTTATTGCGCTCTAGCTGCACAACTGGCCGCAACTCTAAGTCACAATCCCACAGCAAGACTGCCAAGATCATGTTTCAAACAAAATAATTAAATTCGCCAAAGTGGTAAGAGAAATATTTCAAGATATACAGAGTTTACAGAAACAGGATACCATAAGAAAAAAAAGAAAGCCCCAGAATTCAAATTGTTCTTAGTATTTCTTAAAAGCATGAACCGGTATGCATAGTCAACTGCGAATGTCCACTCACTAGTGCCTGTCCGTCCGAGGGTGATCCATGGTTACAAGATGCAACGCCGGTCGTCACTGGAGCTCAAGGTTCAACCTGTGTTGTTGCGCTTACTGTCCCGGCAGGTTGCACGCCAATCCCACGACAGGGCGGTTTTTGCGCCGGCAGCCCCTTGGCGAATTTTCACCTGCAATAATCGATTGGTAACAGAACGTCATTTTCTTATTGCGCTGTGCCCGACCGCTCAGGATAGTAAGGCTTATACAGTAGAACATCGTCGGCCATGCGGTCACGGTTCACACGAATTTCGGGGTGATACGAATTTTTCTGCGGCCCCAGCCAAGGCCCATTAGCCTGCAGTATAGTGGAGTACGGTTGTTGCCAAACGGCTTTGTCCTCGTGACGTTTGATACGAACATACGCTACCACGCAGGCACGAACGGGTGCGTCCCGCGCAGTCGCGGAAGACTAGGGAATCGCGCGGGCACTGGCGGCGCGTCGTATCGTTTGAGAATCTTGGAGGCACTAATGGGCCTTCGTGTTTAGTCAATGCCTTTGTTTAGTTGACAGATGGCAATGGCGTCGCGCTCTTTTTTTCTCTCTCTCTCTCCAAAACCTCGACGTGTGCGGCTGTGTTCGAGGCAGCGTCGTTGTACTCAGTTTACACGTGCCTGCTACGTCGATGCGAGCCACGTCCTCGCAATCAGACATGCCACGAGAGAGGAACTGCGAGAGGAAGTGGCGGGTCTAGAGGAAGAATCTAGGCCTCGCAACGTCAGCATCAACATGCACGATTGTAGGAGACGCGCCCACCTCCCGAATTTTGAGTAAACCTCTCGATCGCGCAGCCACGGCCATAAATCTACCGAAAAACATTTTCAACACCACCGCGATAAGAAAGTAACAACAAAGGACAGTTGTTCAAACATTGGTGCCAAAGTCAATATCGCCGCAGTACTGAGACGTCATGCCGATAAGCGCACTAAGTTGTGGAAGGGGCCGCTTGCAGCCACAGTTCACAACACGACTGGTTCGTTAATCACACACGCTTGCACGCGCCATATATTTACGAGCATTATCGCTGGCGTCTAAAAACTTCACTGCCAATCATACTGCCCCGCGCGTTTCTTATTTTCACGCTTGCTGTATTCGGTTTTCACCCACAAAGACTGTCAGTAACACTCGGCGCAGACCACGCCTTAGTGTTCGAGAAGCTTCACGATTATAGTGGATCGTCTTAAGATTGCACGCCGGACGCGAACTGTCCAGCTTATTCTAGAGTTTGCACGACCAGCAGTGATAAGGCTAGAAAGTTCGACGCGCGGTGCGTCCCAACGATGATCAGTTTATCGACGGCCGACGCTCTGTTCGCCGCTCTCAGTGCCAGCGTGTATTGCTGTAGTCTGACCTTCAGTTTCCCGGCCTGTTTTTGGTGTTGCTTCCACCCCGAGAAAAAATATATAAAAAGATATGGGTGTTTTCTTTCTTTAGATCCTCATTGTCCATGTTTTCTGTTGATACGAATCTTGTTGGTGAACTCGCGAGATTCGTATCAACGAGGTTTTAGCGTCCGAGCTTTCAGTTCTGCTGCATGAGTAAGTTCTCCGGAACAGTCAGCGATGAAGCAGGTGCTTTCAAATGCTATATAAATAGAGAAACGCATTTTTTTTAAAAGGAAAAATGGCATTTCTGTTCGCAATTAAGGGTGCATAGTGCTCAAACGTCGTATAAGACGTGTGAAAGAGGCCAGAGTGCACAAGACGAGCGCTTGTCTCTCCCGTTTGTCTCGTCTTCCTCGCGAAGTCCAATCGACTGGCCCAAATTTTCATTTTCATAGATGGCTTGATTTTAATCCCTTCTCTGTCTATTCGCCCCGAGTTCTTTCAGAGGCACCCTCTCGCGTGTGACGCCTTCCCGGGGACCGCGGTCACTGCGTGAAGGCAGCTTGACACAGCCGGCCGGTCTGGCCAGCTCGATTTATTGAGTGCGCAAGTTCATAAAACAACTTGCCCTGAATCTTCAAGCAAAAATGCTCCGCGAAATCGAGCGCAATTGCCATCAGGAGCACGATCAGTGTCGATTGCTCCTGGTGTCGTCTGCTAGCCATCAGTAAGACAGCAAGTTGGGCCAGTTAGTCGGGAGCCACTCAAAGCTGTACTTGCGCTGCTGCAACAGCCGGTGTAAGGCTGTGGAAAACGCTAAGGACAAGTCGAGGTGCAAGTGCTTTCGCACGGCCACGTCTTACGCTGTCACGTATTTCGCTGGAACACCTCTCGGGCTATATGCTCGAAGAACTGTCGTAAACTAAATGGAGCGCCCCTCGCGGCCATCTTCGGCATTGAAGTTACAGAGGCAAACAGTGCGAGAACGTTCTTGCAGAAGGCGAAGCTTGAAGCTAGACCTGTACCGGCTCGTGCACGTCGGCCATGGCGGTTACCGTCGGGAGGTTCACCTGGCACTTCACTAGCGCAGAAAAGAACCAAGTAGCGGATCATTCTTTTCCCTGTCTAATAAGTGTCCACAAGAAGCACTCCGTCATTGGTCGAAAACCTTCCGGCTCACGCCTACCGCGCTTATTTGTCACGGCATGCTATGAAAGCCGCGAGAACGCCCCATCGCATTAATACGCATGCTTAAGAACACATGAGCATCGCGGACAGTTGGCAGTTGAATGTGGCACGATTTATGCAGAACAGCCTTGTGCGCTTAAATATTATTGACCCTCTTCGCATACCGAATTCATAATCTGTGCGCGATTACGTAAATAGTAGCTCGCTTAGCATTTGTGGCGCATTCAGCGTAGATGTGAAGAACTTGTAATATTCCCTTTCACATGCGCAGGTTATGAAATGCATAAGAGACTGCCTAGTGTATGACAATGACGAAGAAGCCGTCATGGTTGTGGTATTTTTTTAGAAGCTTTTCTTGAACTTTTCTTTTTACTCATGGAGTACTTTTGCTTAATGACGACGTAGTCTTTATGTCCAAAAATCTGGAGTGTGCGTAGGGTCATGCGTGGCTGCCATCATCATGACATTGTTTTACATTATTTACACAGGCAACTAGAAGGCTATCTTGCTAACCTGTGCAGTGGCGTTTTCAGCTACGTTGATGATTTTGTTATCTTTTGCAATACTGACATTCACCACGAGGGTGCTGATAAAATTGTCACGTTATTCAGGCAGCATGGTACGGGCCTCGCTTTTACTTACGAAGTCCCTAAAACTAAAGAACTACAGTTTCTAGACCTAAGACTAACCACTGGTGAAAATAATTTGTGCTGAAGATATACCCCAGGTCTCTTAAGCCCATCCTAAACCTCAAATCCGGTCATTCTAAGGCCGTCATGAGAGCCATTGCGAAGACCATCCTAAATGCGTCCCTGAAGAAATCGTGTTTACGCATATCCGAATCCGCTTTTCGCCATCAGGTAAATCGCCTAATGGACGCGGGTTACCCTGTTGGGTAATTTCATCGGTATGTGAACCTATCGTTCGTAACGTCGAGTGCGAAGATATCGTGCGTATCGTTCATAACGCGGGGCCGAACGCGGAGCTTCTGCCGCCAGTGGACCTCGAACGGAACGCGGGGCCGCTTCGACGAACCGCGCAAATGTGCTTCCGAGCGAACGCCGAGAAAGCCGATGGTAACAAATTTAGCGCCAAGCTTCGCCTACTGCAAGAATGTTCTTGTACTGTTTGCCTCTGTAGCTTCAATGCCGAAGATGGTCGCGAGGGGCGCTCCATTTAGTTGGCGACAGTTCTTCGAGTGCATAGCGCGAGAGGTGCTCCAGCGAAATACGTGGCAGCGTAAGAAGTGGCCCTGCGAAAGCACGTGCACCTCGACTTTTCAATAACGTTTTCCGCAGTCATACACCGGTGATTGCAGCAGCGCAAATGCAGCTTTGAGTGGCTCTGTCCTTACAAGAATTAATGTTGTCCAAGGCTCCTCCAGACAATGGAACAGCCACAATGCCTCTGCGCCGTGGGCCTTCCTCCTGCTCTCTTTGCTCCATCGACCTCAAACTACTGCTCCCCGGTCGTCGCTCTTTCCTCTACGAGTGTGAACGCGCCCTTTACTCGAAGCGCTTGCCCCCTGACAGCTCCATCGGCCGAAGAACGCGCCCTTACGAACCACGATGATGTGCCAAACTCACATTTACCTCGATATGAAATTTTGGTTCTCCGCGGTCCGTCCTAGAAGGAGGCGGCTTGCGATGTGCGGCGCCCGACCGTCTGACGAACGCCCGAACCGTGCCCTGTCTTCTTCTTTCGGTGATGATGATGAACGATACTGTAAATTTAGACTAAAAAGAAAACATAGCTAAAAAATGAAAATTCTATTGAACAAGCAGTGAGATTATCAGATCGGATGTTCGACGGGTATAACAACGGGGTGTAATTAGTAATGTAAATAAATTAATCACTCGGCACCAGGCATGCGCGGGGAGCCCGCCACTTCTTTGCCTCCTTCTTCGATGACACGCGCTCGCGGCTCGTGTATCCGGCTGGCGTTGTCCTCCACAGCCATGTGCGGCTTTCTCTGCCTGCGACCTGCTTGCCTGCGCTGCCACAACAGTGGAATCTCTCACGCTGTCAGAAAAGAGGGAATTCAGCACTCTTCTGATAGCGCTGCTTTCGGCACGCTCGCGCACTGGGTTCGCTCCGGTAAAGGTGCAGCGAGCTGAAAACAATTGCGCATGACGCTCTCGAATGTGACGCACTATATCAAAATGCGAGCTTACTAAGTTAGGGTTATTAATTTTTCACTACCAAAATAATTATCGGTGACGAAAGGAAGATTCGCCAATTTGCGCAGGGCGATTGGCCAACAAATGTATTGTTTGTCCCATCTCTTAAGGCCGTTCCACGTGACACAAACACAGAGTTGCAGGCTGCGAATTCGCTAGGAACAACAATAACAACAACATAAAAGGGAAAAAAAAACCGGCAGATCCCACACACTGTGGGGAATCAATGTAATGCGAAGCCGCCAGCAAGGAGCAAATCGTGCTGTACATAATATGCATGCCATGATTTACATCTTAGTGCCTATCATTTATGCGTAGGTTAGCGTGTCGCCACTTCGCTGATTTGCAAAAGGAAGAATCCTGGCGTAGTAAGAGAGAGAGAACTCTTTATTGAAAACCAGAGAATTTAGCCGGCGTGTGTAAATCACTCACTTGCTACTCTGCGTGGGGAAGGGTATTGGGGACTGAAAGACAGAAAGGGAGAGAGAGACAAAAAAATATATAAAAAGTTAAAATAGAATTAAAAAGAGGTAAAAACACAGACTGAGTTTTTTGTCTCTTCGAAGGGGACGTCTGCTGGCAGTGACTTATTACGTGCTTTCGATGTGCCACTAAAGTTTGTCGAGCGGACCGATATTCTCTAAATATCTGAATAGTAGTTTCATCGCATGCCTCTGTTGCGTGGCGCAGGGTAAAGGGCCAATTCAGTGATTACTTTGGTTACTTTGGTAGTGAAAAATTAATAACCCTAACTTTGTAAGCTCGCATTTGAAATGGTGCGTCACATTGGAGAGCGTCATGCGCAATTGTTTTCAGCTCGCTGCACCTTTACCGGAGCGAACCCAGTGCGCGAGCGAGCCGAAAGCAGCGCTATCAGAAGAGTGCTGAATTCCCTCTTTTCTGACAGCGTGAGAGATTCCACTGTTGTGGCAGCGCAGGAAGCAGGTCGCAGGCAGAGAAAGCCGCACATGGCTGTGGAGGGCAACGCCAGCCCGATACACGAGCCGCGAGCGCGTGTCAGCGAAGAAGGAGGCAAAGAAGTGAAGCGCGGACTCCCCCCGCGCATGCCCGGTGTCGAGTGACTTATCTATTTACATTACTAATTACACCTCGTTGTTGTACCCGTCGAACATCCTAGCTGATAGTCTCACTGCTTGTTCAGCAGAATTTTCATTTATTAGCTATGTTTTCTTTTTTAGTCTAAATTTACAGTATCTTCATCATCATCACCGAAAGAAGAAGTCACGGCCGCGGTCATACTCCCGCGCCCTCAAGACGTTTCGATCATTAGTTCCACCTCAGCTGAAGCACCTAAAATTAGTGTGGGTCCCAGGTCACTGTGGCTTAAAATTAAATGAAATGGCCGATGCTTTAGCGCGTGCATCGCTAGACCTCCCAATAATTCAGGTTCTTCCAGTGGTAGAATGTTTCACCGCAATCAGATATAGAAAATTGGCAATTCACACTGATAGGATGGAATCAATAATAACGTGGACGGAATACAAGCATCTAAACTTCCCATGGAAGTCTCATTGGAGCCAATCAAGACAATCTGAAGTTACAATCACCAGATTTCGATGCCGTGTCCCCCATTAAACTTATACTTGCACAGAGCTGGTCTAACGATATCGCCTCTATGCCAATTCTGCGGAGAATTAGAAAATATTGCGCATTACTTTTTGTCATGTCGCAGATATTCACTAATTAGATCACGAATGCTCATTACTCCGCTTTCAAAAATAGGCTTAAGCTTAACTGAAGACATTGTGATAAGCTTTGGTGCCTCAGGGTTGGGATACTGCCATAGGGATGCCTTCAATGCCGTGTGTAATTTCATGCAAACCTCTAAACGTGTACCATTTTAATCTTCCCTCAAAAATACCCGTGATTCAAATGCGGTAAAATCTAACTAATCTCATCAAATCAAAAGTGTTACGATCAGGTTAATACGGCAGTCTGGAATACGAGCTCAACAGCATAATTTTTGGAATCTAAATTTGATGTATGACTTACTACTGACATTTCTTCTCATCTATTCTTTTTTTTTTGCTTCTTATAATATTATTTAACCATTTAACATTTTTTCGAATAACCTTTTAAGTTTCAACTACGCATTCTTGGCCCATCCCCCAGAGTGGGTACGTGCCATAGTTCAATAGGAAACCAAACCAAACCAAACTGACACGGGCTTGGGTGGGCCGTTTGTCGGACGGTCGGCGTCCGAAGGATCTCAACCGTCGCCGGACGAGGGACATCGGACAATCCAAATTCCCACATCAAGACAAATGTGAGTTTGGCACATAATGTGGCTCGTAAGGGCGCGTTCTTCGGCCAATGGAGCTGTCAGGGGGGCAAGCGCTTCGAGTAAAGGGCGCGTTCACACTCGTAAAGAAAACAGCGACGACCGGGCAGCAGTAGTTTGAGGTCGATGGAGCAAAAAGAGCAGGAGGATTGTGGCTGTTCCATTGTCTCAAGGGCTGAATGGAGGAGCCTTCGACAACATTAATTCTTGTAAGGACAGAGCCACTCAAAGCTGCATTTGCGCTGCTGCAATAACCGGTGTAAGACTGCGGAAAACTTTAATGAAAAGTCGAGGTGCACGTGCTTTCGCAGGGCCACGTCTTACGCAGCCACGTATTTGGCTGGAGCACCTCTGGCGCTATGCACTCGAACTGTCGCGAACTAAATGGAGCGCCCCTCGCGACCATCTTCGGCATTGAAACTACAGAGGTAAACAGTGTGACAACATTCTTGCAGAACGCGAAGCTTGGCGCTAAACTTGTTACCATCGGCTTTCTCGGCGTTCGCTCGGGAGCACATTTGCGCGGTTCGTCGAAGCGGCCCCGCGTTCGCTCGCTCTTCCGTTCGAGGTCCGATGGCGGCAGAAGCTCCGCGTTCGGACCCGCGTTACGAACAATACGTTCACATACCGATGAAATTACCCTACAGGGTAACCCGCGTCCATTAGACGATTTACCTCATGGAGAAAAGCGGTTTCGGATATGTGTACGCACGATTTCTTCAGAGACGCATTTAGGATGGTGTTCGCAATGGCTCTCATGACGACCATAGAATGACCGGATTTGAAGTTTAGGATGGGCTTAACAGACCTGGGTATATTTGCAGCACAAATTATTTTTACCGAAGGTTAGGCTGACGTCTAGAAACCGTAGTTCTTTAGTTTTAGGGACTTCGTAAGTAAAAGCGAGGCGCATACCATGCTGCCTGAATAACATGAGAATTTTATCAAGACCCTCGTGGTGAATGTCAGTATTGCAAAAGATAACAAAATCATCAACGTAGCTTAAAACGCCACAGCAAAGATTAGCAAGATGGCCTTCTAGTTGACTGTCTAAACAATGTAAAACAATGTAATGATGATTAGAGCCACGCATGACCCTATGCACACTCCAGATTTTTGGACATAAAGACCCCCTCGTCATTAAACAAAAGTACTTTATAAGTAAAAAGAGAAGTTCAAGAAAGGCTTCTAAAGAAATACCACAACCATGAAGGCTTCTTCGTTATTGTCATACACTATGCAGTCTCGTATGCATTTCATAACCTGCGTATGTGAAAGGGAATACAAGTTCTTCACATCTACGCTGAATGCACCACAAATGCTTAGCGAGCTTCTATTTACGCACTCGCGCACAGAATATGAATTCGGTATGCGAAGAGGGTCAATAATATTTAAGCGCACAAGGCTGTTCTGAATAAATCGCGCAACATTCAACTGCCAACTGTCCGCGATGCTCATGTGTTGTTAGGCATGCGTATTAAGGCGATGGGGTGTTCTCGCGGCTTTCATAGCATGCTGTGACAAATAAGCGCGGTAGGCGTTACCGGGAAAGTTTCTGACCAATCACGAAATGCTTCTAGTGGACACTTATTAGACAGGGAGAAGAATGATCCGCTACTTGGTTCTTTTCTCCGCTAGTGAAGTGGCAGGTGAACCTCCCGACGGTAACCGCCATGGCCGACGTGCACGAGCCGGTACGAGTTTAGCGCTAAGCTTCGCCTTCTGCAAGAACGTTCTCGCACTGTTTGCCTCTGTAGCTTCAATGCCGAAGATGGTCGCGAGGGGCGCTCCATTTAGTTTGCGACAGTTCTTCGAGCACATAGCCCGAGGTGTTCTAGCGAAATACGTGACAGCGTAAGACGTGTCGCTGCGAAAGCACGTGCACCTCGACTTTTCATTAACGTTTTCCACAGCCTTACACCGGCTATTGCAGCAGCGCAAGTACAGCTTTGAGTGGCTCCCGACTAACTGGCCCAACTTGCTGTCTTACTGATGGCTAGCAGACGACACCAGGAGCAATCGACACTGACCGTGCTCCTGATGGCAATTGCGCTCGATTTCGCGGAGCATTTTTGCTTGAAGTTTCAGTGCGAGTTGCTTTATGAACTTGCGCTCTCAATAACTCGAGCAGGACAGACCGGCCGGCTGTGTCAAGCTGCCTTCACGCAGTGACCGAGGTCCCCGCGAAGACGTCACACGCGAGAGGGTGCCACTGAAAGAACTCGGGGCGAACAGACAGAGAAGGGATTAAAATCAACCCATCTGTGAAAATGAAAATTTGGGCCAGTTGATTGGACTTCGCGGGGAAGACGAGACAAACGGGAGAGATCAGCGCTCGTCTTGTGCACTTTATCCTCTTTCACCCGTCTTATACGCCGTTTGAGTACTATGCAACCTTAATTGCGAACAGAAATGCCATGTTTTAATTCTTTTTTAAAAAAATGTTTTTCTCTTTTATATAGCATTTCAAAGCACCTGCTTCATCGCTGACTGTTCCGGAGAACTCACTCTTGCAGCGGAACTGAAATTTCGGACGCTAAACTATCCGCTGTGATACAACGTACAGTTAAAACCTCGGTGATACGAATCTCGCGAGTTCACCAACAAGATTCGTATCAACAGAAAACATGGAAAGTGAGGATCTGAAGAAAGAAAGCACCCATATCTTTTTATATATTTTTTCTCGGAGGGACAGCAACACCAAAAACAGGCCGGGAAACTGAAGGTCAGACTACAGCAATACACGCTGGCACTGAGAGCGGCGAACAGAGCGTCGGCCGTCCATAAACTGATCATCGTTGGGATGCACCGTATTTTATACAGCGCGCGTCGAACTTTCTAGCCCCATCACTGCTGGTCGTGCAAACTCTAGAATAAGCTGGACGGTTCGCGTCCGGCGCGCAATCTTAACAAGACAATCTACTATAACCGCGAAACTTCTCGAACACTAAGGCGTGGTCTGCGCCGAGCGTTACTGGCAGTCTTTGTGGGCGAAAACCGAATACAGCAAACGTGAAAATAAGAAACGTGCGTGGCATTATGATTGGCAGTGAAGTTTTTAGACGCCAGCGATAATACTCGTAAATATAGGGCGCGTGCAAGCGGGTGTAGTTAACGAACCAGTCGTGTTGTGAACCGTGACTGCAAGCGGCCCCTTCCACAACTTAGTGCGCTTTTCCGCATGACGTCCCAGTACTGCGGCGAAATTGAATTTGGGACCAACGTTTGAACTGTTAAGACGTTTATTGGCGACGATGCACAGAGCGACAGCCAAGGCGGGGACCGACTCTCAGCACGAGCTGCTCGTTCTCCTCGAAGAGGGCGACCCACTAGAAGGCGCTGGAGAGGATGACCCACTGTAAAGTTCCAAAGCTTCGCTACAATTACCCCGGGTACGAAAAGGGAGCCGCCTGGCGACCTAACAGCTGGTTACTATCAGCGGGTCATGGTAGTCCTTGAGGCGCTCCACGTTGACAATGTCGCGCCGTCGACGGCGCATGTCCGAAGATGGTTCGATGCGTTCAATCAGGTAGTTCACAGGGGAAGTGCGTTCGACGACACGGTAGGGGCCTTCGTATTTGGGCAGTAGTTTTGAAGAGACGCCAGTTGCCGTAGTAGGGATCGAGAGCCATACGAGCGCTCCAGGGAGGAACGTAGGCGCAGAAGTGCTGGTGTCAGCGCGAATGCTCTTCTGCCGCTCTCGATCATGCGTAGTAAAGGTCTTTGCAAGCTCTCGACACTCTTCAGCAAGCCTGGCTGTGTTAGAAATAGGCGCACACTCAGATGGATCCGGCTTGTATGGAAGTATCGTGTCGATGGTGTGCGACGGGTGCCTTCCATATAATAAGAAGAAAGGCGAAAAACCAGTAGTGCTCTGAGGGGCGGTATTATAGGCGTAGGTGACGAATGGCAGAATGTCATCCCAATTTGTGTGATCGGCGGCGACGTACATGGAGAGCATGTCGCCGAGCGTACGGTTGAAGCGTTCGGTGAGGCCATTCGTCTGCGGGTGGTAAGCAGCCGTTTTGCAGTGAACAACATTGCACTCTTTGAGAATGGCTTCGACGACTTCGGACAGGAACACACGGCCTCGATCACTGAGCAGTTCTTGCGGTGGACCGTGACGCAGCATGAATCGGTGGAGCAGTAAGGAAGCCACATCGCGTGCTGTAGCCGCGGGGAGGGCGGGGGTTTCGGCGTATCGCGGGAGGTGGTCTACAGCGACGATGGCCCAGCGGTTACCAGCCGACGTTAGCGGGAGTGGCCCATACAAATCGATACCAACGCGCCCAAACGGCCTGTCAGGGCAAGGTAGAGGTTGCAGACCTGCCGGCGACGGGTGCGTTGAAGTTTTGCGGCGCTGACAATCTATGCAGGAGTTAACGAATTTCTGCACGTAGCGGTACATCCCTCGCCAAAAGGACCGTTGGCGAATGCGGTGGTAAGTCTTCGATACCCTGGAGTGCGCACATTGCGGATCAGAGTGGAACGACTCGCATATGTCAGAGCGCAGACTGCGGGGTATGACTAGTAGCCACTGGCGGCCGTCACCGTTGTAATTGCGTCGGTGGAGGAGGTCGTTGCGAACGGCGAAATGGTGGGCTTGATGACGCAACGCGCGAGTGGACGGTGTTGCCGATGGATCAGTCAGCAAGTCTATCAGTGAGGCAATCCATTGATCCTTGCGCTGTTCGGTAGCGAGGGTACCAAGGTCGATGGGAGAAACGGCAAGGTGAGACGCTGAGCTGTGGGCATTGTCGTCAGGCAAGCGAGAGCGCGACAGGGCGTCGGCGTCAGCATGCTGGCGTCCGTTGCGGTACAGCACGCGGATGTCGTAGTCTTGCAGGCGAAGCGCCCAACGGGCGAGACGACCTGATGGATCCTTCAATGACGACAATGAGCACAGTGCGTGATGGTCGGTGACGACATCAAATGGGCGACCATACAAATAAGGTCGGAACTTCGTAAGGGCCCAGATGATTGCCAGGCATTCTTTCTCCATGACGGTGTGTAATTGGTCTCGGCTTTTGTAAGCGTACGGCTTGCATACGCCACGACGTATTCCGGGAACCCTGGTTTGCGCTGCGCAAGGACAGCGCCGAGGCCAACACCACTGGCGTCCCTATGCACCTCTGTAGGGGAGGGTCGTAGTGCGTTAGTATGGGAGGCGACGTCAACAAACGACGGAGCGTTGCAAAAGCGTCATCGCACTTTGACGACCACGAATGGAGAGGCCCGTTACTTCCGAGGAGCTTCGTCAGCGGAGATATGATAGTTGCGAAGTTGCGAATGAAGCGCCGAAAGTAGGAACACAGTCCTACGAAACTGCGCAGTTCCTTGACGGACGTCGGCTTGGGGAACTCGGTCACGGCCCGAAGCTTGGCTGGATCGGGGAGAATTCCGTCCTTGGACACGACGTAGCCGAGAATTGTCAGCTGCCGTGCTGCAAATCGGCACTTCTTTAGGTCCAGTTGCAGACCGGCGTCACTCAAGCGCGTCAAAACATGCCGCAGGCGTTGAAGATGCGTGAAGAAGTCCGGAGCGAAAACGACAACGTCGTCGAGGTAGCACAGGCACGTGTGCCATTTCAGGTTGCGCAGAACGGTATCCATAATGCGCTCAAAGGTGGCGGGCGCATTGCACAGCCCAAACGGCATGACGTTGAATTCGTACAGGCCGTCGGGCGTGACAAAGACGGTCTTCGGTCGGGCGTCCTCAGCCATAGGTACTTGCCAGTACCCTGAGCGCAAATCGAGAGATGAAAAGAATTCTGCTCCTTGCAGGCTGTCAATCGCGTCGTCTATTCGCGGTAGTGGATACACGTCCTTACGAGTGATCTTGTTGAGGCGTCGGTAGTCCACACAGAACCGCACAGAACCGTCCTTCGCAACGAGAACGACAGGAGACGCCCAGGGGCTGTTAGAGGGTCGAATAACATCGCGTCGAAGCATGTCGTCGACTTGCTCGCTGATTACACGGCGTTCTGTGGGAGATACGCGATATGGACGTTGCCGCAGTGGTGGTTGGCGCCTGTGTCGATGCGATGCGTAACGACGGACGTGCGGCCGAGAGAAGGTTGAGCGACATCGAAAGAAGAGCGAAATTCTTCCAACAGGCCCAGAAGCTGGGAACGCTGGACTGGCGTAAGGTCGGGAATGGAGGAACCAAATACATCAGCGGATGATGAAGCATACGTAGAAACAGCACTGAGCGTACTGGTACTTGGGCAGTGCGTGTCATAGGGTTCATCCATAACTTGTGCGTCTTCGATGCGTTCCACGCTGCCGAGACATTGCCCTCGCACCAACGTAACACTGTACGGCGATGAGTTCATAACAAAAATAGAGGTGCTGCCGTGAGTGACTTGCACGGTCGCGAAAGGAACCAGCAATCCTTTCCTCCGGAAAACACGGTCAGATGGCGAGAGAAGTGCAACGGTGTCGGAAAGACTGGCGCAGTAGACCGACACCACCATTGACGAGTTTGCAGGCACTTTGGTGTCGTCTTTGACAAGTACCTTACTTGCAGCCGATGGACTGTCGGCCGGCGTCAAATCAGCGAATGGTGAGAGCTCTATTTCAGCTGGTGCGCAATGAATGACGGCGTCGTGGCGGGAGAGAAAATCCCATCCTAGGATGACGTCGTGAGAGCATGCAGGAAGTATGATCAGTTCGACGGCGTACATCGCGTCCCGAATCATGAGGCGGGCTGTGCACACCGCTGTAGGGTGAATGCTTTGGGCGCTGGCTGTACGGAGGGAGAGCCCGGAAAGTGGCGTCGTCACTTTGCGCAGTAATCGGCTAAGTTTTGCGTCCATGGCGGATACGGCGGTGCCAGTATCTACAAGGGCAGATGCGCGAACACCTTCCACAAACACGTCTATCACGTTCGATGGGCTTTTCTGAGGGCTTTCGCAGTTCGACAGCGTCGCAGCCCTTGCCTCGTGGACTGCGACGACTAGATTTCCTGGTCACGTGCGGGCGGACGTGGCCGCATCGGCGACAGTGAGCGACGTCGCGGAGACTGTGAACGGCGTGGAGATGGTGCGGGGCGGGACGTCGGTGACATAGGCGGCGATTGGTCATAATAAGGGCGGCTCGATTGGCTGGGAAGGTTGGATGAGACCCGGGGCTGCTGCACGCGATTGCAATAGCGTGCGACGTGACCGGCGGAACCCAGTGATGTTCCGTGCAGGGAATTTTCGACAGTCATTTTGGACGAAAAGGAAAATGGGAATCTTCGCGATATTGCAGGGAATTTTGAGGGGCGGCGAAATTTTTTTTATAATGATCAAAAGACTGTGGACATGAGGCTTTCGCATGTCGCAATCGTTTCTGGCGCATGTAGCGCGCCAAGCCACAGCCTCTAAGGTTCGTTTTTAAAGACCATAGTCTTTCTTGGGATAATTCAACGCAGAAACATTGATGACATTGATATGATCAAGTCAATAATCAAGTCAATAAAATGTTAAATACCACCACAAAAGCTTGTTTTATTTCACAATATTTAGTCACCATTATTGAAAAGTTGACGTGCTTTTTGTACAAAATGTGGTGCATATAGATACAGAGCGTCTGCTAGGCACATTAATGTACGCCACGTCACTCAGTAACAAAAAAACAATAAAAAATCAAAGCATATCCACGGAGTGAATGATGATGAGTGGGCGAAGCTGCGGAGGTTCATCGGTAAACCGTGCATCAACGACGTGAGATCGGGCGCGTTTATACTAAAGGGTAGATGAGAGTCATGGCGACTTGCAGCTCACTTTAATTTTACATGTATGCTGTAAATTTTTTTTATTGTTTAATCACGCACTGGAGACATCTCACACAGGCACTACCTTGGAGGTCGAAATCCAGTGCCTGTATATACGCGGTGGTCAGTGAACGGTTGTGCAGCGCGAGCAGTCGGTTTTTTCAATCAAGACGCTGCCGCGACGCTGCCTGCGTCGGCGCCGCGAGGCAAGATAGGGGGGGGGGGCACCGTAGGAGAGGAGAAAGAGGGGGGAAGCGTAGGAGAGGAGAGGGCGATACATACCACGTACTGTCACAGCGCATTGTCTTATTATAACAGCGCCATCTATCATCTTTAATCATCAACGTATACGAAAAACCACTGACGCCATCTATTATATCGTCACCCAACTGCAGTTTGCATGCATCTCTATGAGACAGCGCCATCTATTGTATGCTAAGGGAGACGCTACTGGCTACTCAGGATGCATCGACAACCGAGAACCGCCCAGGTGATGCCATAAGGAGCTTCGCCCCTAAAAACTTTTCTTCGTATGCAGCGGCCGTGTGCATGAGCATGTATAGCATTCCGTCCGCATCGCATACCGCTTAAAGCGAGCTCCAAGGTAGCTCCTTCGTAGTATTAAAAGCCGATCTCAGAGGCGATGCTTTGAGTTGGGCAGGAAAGAAGAGAAAGCGATCGGAAGAGCCTGAAACACGTCGAACACTATATATATATATATATATATATATATATATATATATATATATATATATATATATATATATATATATATATATATATATATATATATATATATATATAACTTTTTTGTGCAGGGAAATATGCAGGGATTTTTGGCGATGTATGCGCAGGGCTGGGCAAAGATACTTTTGAAATTGTATCGTGATACGATACAAGATACTCGGGCAAGAATTATTGGAGATACAGATACAAGATACTTCCGGAATGAATGTATCCGATACGATACTTCCCAATTGTATCTTAAGATACTTCGATACATTTGTAAATTTGCTATTATAGATGTATATAATGACGCTGCAAATGCCTATGTACAGATGTGTTTGCTTGAGAATGTCTTAACTGCGACCAACTTTGTTTATTTTAATGAAATATTTGTTTCAGTCCCGAAAGTTATATCTTTCTTGCTCAATGTATATTAGTTTTATTCTGAAACAAGTTATTGGCATTTTTTTACCTGACAGTTCTTCATAAGCTGTGGTATCAGAAGTTTTTACTTGACACTTTTGTAATTTATGGGTGTCGCTGCTTTACTTCGCGATCAGCAAGCGGATTGCCGTCTAACTGCAAGAACTTCAATAAGAAGCCTCCACAAGACGGCACAAATAGCGGCGCAGAATCTTGCCTTGTCCGTAAAGCGTATTACCGCTTTCGTAGTACTGAATCACCCGACAGTCTTAGAGGAGCAATAACGCTGGTGGCGATATTTCTTTGTGTGAATCAGCATGTGAAGACGAGAACTACCGAGTGCGATCACAGTTCATTGAGGACATAAAACTGCAGGGATTTTTCATATCCTACCTATCAACTTGCGTAAAGTGTTCGTTAGGTACATATTCACTAACGTGTAGTCTTTTACCATATCGACTCCGAGAGAACTTGTGCCACTCTGAAGTTTCCCAGATGTACTGCACGCGGGAAAAATCGTCGCAGGATATCACTGCTATTCACACTATTGCAACTTCTAGCTTGCTTACCTGCTTTTTTTTGTAACACACACACACACACACACACACACACAAAAGAAAAGGCCTTAGAGGGACCTAAAAACAGGAAAGCGAATATACCTAAGTCAAATAGCAAGGCATTTCCTCAAGAAAAAGTGACAGTGGATAGGTATACAGGGTGGTTCACATAAGTACAACCAATTATTTAAAAAAGCAAGTGTTTAACTGCGACTCAATGAAATAAATGGCATATGGCTTACCGTCATGTGACGCTCGTTATGGTATTTTTACATTGCGCTTTGTACGTTGGTTAACTATGGTCAATTATAAGACATTTTTAATATTTACTTTTGAGCAGAGTGCACTTCGTCACCTCGTAGAGCGCATTTAAGAACGACCAAAGCAATTATTTTTTGACGACGTGCATGCTGCGGAGTGAATATTTTCTGTCTTTCAAAGCAAGCACGAGAAATATCAAATAAAACCACGTGACTGCGCTCATGCGCTATCATACTGCAGCGCTCTTAAACGTGCTTCGAGCGAAATAACCGGCGCGCGGACCGTCAGCCTGTCGCTTCGCAGGGACGATGGTGTTTCTTTGTCGTGTGTGGCGGTCAGAAATGTTGAAGCTCTGTGGAGCCGATGCCTAAGCCGCGGCCGCTCATTTCGTCGTGGTCCACTTGCCGGTTGTTTCGCGCGAAGCACCTCTGAGAGCACTGCAGCACAACAGAATTAAAGAGCAGCAATGTGGTCATGTTTCTCCGGCTTTCTTTAAACGCCGGAAAAATCCCTACGTAGCATGTATCTTCCCACACACACACAAAAAAAAGAAAAAAAACCAATTCAGATATGTCGTTTTAGAATGCCCTCTAAAACGTAACGAAACGCACAGTACCCTAAAGTGTATAGCAGAATTGTTAAATCATTCGTGTTAGTTAAGAAATTAAGTGCAATATAAAAATACTCTAATGAGAGCGACATGGCGGTAAACCCCATCTTTGGTTTTATTAAGCTGAGGTTAGGCAGTTCTACCCAAATATTTGGTTCCATTTAGGTGACACCCTTTATAAACACGATACAGGCGACAGCCCTAAAAGCTACGAATGTAGAGCATGATGTATCGTCAACTTAGGTGTTAATGTCAGACAATAGAAAACTCAGTGCCCACGGAAACTACCATTAAAGGGCTCCTGGGGACGCCCATGAGAAAACGGGAGTACTTGGTATTATGTTTCACAAATCCCCTTCGTAACGTCTTTAAGATTTGTCATTATAATTACCATTATTATAACGTAAACTCAATTTCGCAGTTTTATCAAACAGTGAGCAGAATTTTTTTTTCCTGTAAGTACTAGGCACGCTCAGATTATTTTACCTTTACCTTCAACATCGCCTGAATAGTAAACTCACATGGAATGTAGATATGTCAATAGTAGCAATGACACCGACAATTAAAAATAAGAATAAATAAAAGAAGCACTAGAAAAAAAGGAAAAGAGGAGGATGTTACAAAATACATATTACAGTTAACAAACGGGAAAAAACTAAAGAGAGACCTAGATAATCTGCGGGATGCAAATGGAAGACAGCAAGGAGAGCACTTGTGCTACAATCAAGCTATCATTAAAAAATTCCCCATCTCCCGCTAAAGGGAACCATGTGTGGATGCGAAGCAGCGGGGAGATAATTAGCTTGAGCGGGAGGAACGTCGCCGCTCTCATTTCACAGCAGCGGTCCGGGCGCTCATCGCGGCGCTGCACAGGAGAGAGAATGAGGCGCGCGCGCTCCGTCATTTTCATACCGCGGAACTACCGTGGCGCCCCCCAGCGGAGTATGCAGCTGTCACACCACCTGTCGTGCGCGCCGCTCCGTAGAGGATTCCTTGAGGAAAGGACGGGGGGAACCGTAGGAGGGGAGAGAGAGGGGGGAGGGGACGTGCATGCGCTGTGGGGATGTGGGACGCGGAAGCCGCTCCGTAGAGTAGAGGATTCCTAGAGGAGAGAGGGGGGAGAGGCCGCGCATGCGCTGTGGGGATGTGGGACGCGGGCGCCGCTCCGTAGAGTAGATGATTCCTAGAGTAGAGAAAGGGGGTCAGCGTAGGAGAGGATAGGGGAGGGGACGCGCACGTGCTGTGGGGAGTGTGGGACGCGGGGGGCCGCTTCGTAGAGTAGAGGATCCCTAGAGGAGAGAAAGGGGGTGAGCGTAGGAGACAGAGGGGGAAGGGACACGCATGCGCTGTGATGATGTGGGACGCGGGCGGGAGGGACGGACTAAGCCCCCTCCAAATACATGCAAGCAAGATTAAGGAATGGGGTCAACCTGGGGGACGTGGGACGCGGGAGGGACGGACATAGCCCCGAGCGTAAGATGCTTCGCATCTAAAACTTGTTGCATAAATGAGCACGAAGAACAGTGATACAGTACGCCAAATATCATCTCTTACGTTAATGTTTGGTCTATTGTATTTAGCATCGACACCGGTGGTGCGACGGTTGTTAGAATCTTATTTGCATATAAGTCAATCTGATAGTGTGCAAGTCAAGCTTACATCCAAGATCTGTCAAATCTCTGCGTGAAAGCAGCGAGACGCAAAGCAACCCCATTCTTGCATTCTTGGGACTTTGCAACGAAGGACCACGCAAGACGAACTTCGATAACAACAGTATAGCCACATCTGAATTTGAGCGAAAGACACCACACGCATGGGACTAGGAGCTCAGCACCATGGCTACAAACAAGGTTCATAGCACCGACACAGCTAAAAGGAAAGAAAACATCGAGAAACAAAAGGTGGGCTGCACGTAGACGTTCGCGCGCCTGTTTTTGTCGAGATGGCTCAAGCACCATCACGTGACTCTGTTCCACCAATAGAGACGCATATAGACCTTATTTCCAATGCTCACTGGAACACTCTGGTGAAAAGATAAAGGAATGCAACTGTCATCACTTTTATTGAGGTGGCTTAGTGGCAGCAGCGTGAGAAGCAGAGTTCAGCCAACGTTTGTTGTGTCACAAGGTGGCGTTTCTAAAGCAGTATCTTGTATCTTAAGATACCCGATACATTACTGAATGTATCGGAAATACAGATACAGATACTCGTTTTGCGAGATGTATCGCGATACAGATACAAGATACCCAACGAGTATCTAAGATAGTATCTAAGATACATGTATCTTCGATACTGCCCAGCCCTGTGTATGCGGGGAAAAAATGCCGGAAATAGGGAATTTTCGGGCATCGGAAAGGGAATTCTTCATTCCAGGACGGAACATCACTGGCGCAACCGCAGGCAAAGCAGATGGGGCGGTTGTCGGAAGTGCGCCATCGGTTCGCGGGTCCCATACATGTCGCAGAACGCGAAGGGGGGAGGCGGCTGCTGATATGACTGCATGGTGGGCGGCATTCGTGGCACGTGGACGACATCGGCGTATGTATGCGGGGCATTTTCGTCGAAGGCCTGGGGTCTGGCGACGGCTTCGGTGTAACTAAGCGGGCCAACCACAGGAATCGGTGGGGGGCGGCCTGGCTACAACTTGTGCGTAGCTTAGTGGCGCAGGTACTGGAGGCGGCTGGTGGTATTCAGGGATGACCTCCGCGATTTCCTGCTGAATCGCTCGCCGGAGGGGAGGCAGGAGTGTAGTTGACGGCTGTCCAACATGTTGCCGTGGAGCGAAAGCCAGTAGAGACCTGGCGGGCAATTTCCTCGCGCACGAACGACTTGATTTCGGCGAGCAAGGTGGGGTGGTCAGAAACGGCCGACAAGCCCGCGAGATCAGCGTCGCGTGACGGCGGTCGACGGGTCATCAAGCGCTGCCGGCGCAGCTCCTCGTAGCTTTGGCACAGAGTAATGACCTCTGCCACAGTGCGAGGGTTCTTGGCCAGGAGCATGGTGAAGGCATCGTCGTCGATGCCTTTGAGAACATGCCTGATCCTGTCAGACTCCGACATGCTCGCGTCCACTTTCTTGCACAAGTCGAGGATGTCCTCGATATAGCTAGTGAAGGACTCGCCGGACTGCTGAGCGTGTTCACGCAAACGCTGTTCGGCTTGCAGCTTACGAACGGCAGGACGGCCGAACATTCGACGACGGCGGTCTTAAAAGCGGACCAAGTCGGGAAATCGGATGCGTGGTTGTTGTACCACATGCCGGCCACACCCGCGAGGTAGAAAACCAGGTTGCTGAGTTTTCCTGCCTCGTCCCATTTATTCGGGACGCTCACGGGTTCGTAAATGGCGAGCCAGTCCTCGACGTCGGTGCCATCCGCGCCGGTGAAGACAGGAGGATCGCGGATGCGGGGGACACCGGGACATGGCGTCGGCGCAGGAGGAAGCGTTTGCTGAGCGGCGTCTTGCGGCATGGTAGATGGTGCGGTACGGGATCGAAGCTCTAAGGGCATCGAATGCGGGCCGAAGTTGTTTTAAGGGCACAGCACTCTCCACCAAATTGTTAAGACGTTTATTAGCGACGATGCACAGAGCGACAGCCAAGGCGGGGACCGACTCTCAGCACGAGCTGCTCGTTCTCGTCGAAGAGGGCGACCCACTAGAAGGCGCTGGAGAGGATGACCCACTGTATAGTTCCAAAGCTTCGCTACAGAACAGCTGTCCTTCGTTGTTACTTTCTTATCGCGGTGGTGTTGAAAATGTTTTTCGGTAGATTTATGGCCGTGGCTGCACAATCTAGAGGTTTCCTCAAAATTCGGGAGTTGTGTGCGTCCCCAACAATCGTGCATGTTGATGTTGACGTTGCGAGGTCTAGCTGCTTCCCCTAGACCCGCCACTTCTCGCAGTTAATCTCTCATGGGATGTCTGATTGCGAGGACGTGGCTCGCTTTGAAGTAGCAGGCACGTGTAAACCGAGTACAACGACGCTGCCTCGAACACAGCAGCACACGTCGAGGCTTTGGAGAGAGAGAGAAAAGAGCGTGACGCCATTGCCATCTGTAAACTAAACAAATGGCACTTGACTAAACACGAAGGCCCATAGTGCCTCCAAGATTCTCAAACGATACGACGCGCCGCCAGTGCCCGCGCGATTGCCTAGTCGTCCGCGACTGCGCGGGACGCACCCGTTCGTATGTTCGTATCAAACGTCACGAGGATGAAGCCGTTTCGCAACAACCGTACTCCATTACACTGCAGGCTAATGGGCCTAGGCTGGGACCGCAGAAAAAATTCGTATCACCCCGAAATTCGTGTGAATTGTGACCGCATCGCCGACGAGGTTCTACTGTAAAAGCCTTACCATCGTGAGCGGTCGGGCACAGCGCAATAAGAAGATAACGATTTGTTACCAATCGATTATTGCAGGTAAAAATCGCCGAAAAGAAAGACGCTCCCGGAGCCGTACCCGAGTTCCGGTCCGAGCAAGAGAAGGCGCACTCACCTCCGCTCAAATGGATTATCCGTGGCAGGGAGGACACGTCAAGTGAGTGGACATTCGCAGTTGACTATGCATACCTATTCATGCTTTTAAGAGATACTAAGAACAAATCGAATTCTGGGGCTTCCTTTTTTTTATTGCGATAGCAATTATATGGACACTCGCGGCTGGTTTTCGCCGTCGGCGTCGGCGTCGGCGTCATTTGCCGTATATGTATATGTATATATATAACCGGGCCTGCCCGTCGTTCGCGAGCGAGAAAAGACGCGAGGGGGGGGGTCCCTCGAGCGACCTTCGATTTTACGAGCGGGGACGCGCGCGTTATCTCCCCTTCTCGGCGGCCGACAGCGGGCGGGGGGGGGGGGGGGGGGGGTGGCGACGTTCGATTTTACGAGCGCGGGCGCGGGCGCGCGCTTTATCTCCCCTTCTCATCTCCCCTTCTCGGCGGCCGGGCCGGCGTACCCTTCTACGTGCTGCGCTCTCAACGCGAAGAGAATTCTCTTAAACAAGCGTTTTCTAGAGTTGCGTGAGATCGGATCCAAAAAGAGTTAGCTGCCAGCCTCACTTCGTATAACATTACAATTTTTTGCTATCGCATTCATTGCTTCACCCTTGCGGTGAAACTGTGACTTTTTTTCTTACATGCCAAAACCAGGATGAATTAAGGCCCGTCGTAGTGCAGAGGAACCAGGATGTTCTTTTTTTTTCTGCCATCTGCGTTTTCTTTAGTGCGAAGCATTTTTTAGGAACCTTTAGACAGGATCTCCCGAGGTCTCACCAAGTCTCGCCAGTGTTTGGTTAATTGTAAAAAGACTAATAACTGTAACGCCCATATGGGTGTATACGTATAACTAGAACGCAACGACAACAAAAAAATCTTTTTTTTAAATTTATACTTAAACTACTGCGGCGCACGAAAAGTCCTCGAAATTTAGATGGCCTTCATATCATGCCTTGTTAGGTGTAGACTTATGTAGACTAGTTAAATGGTTAATGTAAACATTTTAGAACGGTTTCAGAGGCTGTGACGTCGTGGAGAGGGAACCTAAGGGAGGCGTCAACAAAATATTTTTTCTGCCTTTGCAAAGCTTCCATTTTTCACTTTTAACGCGGCGGCCTTGATAATTTTAAGGCATAGTTTTCTAGCACAGCTTATGGTATCCTGTTTCTGCAATATCTGTATATGTTGAAATATTTCTCTTACCACTTTGGCGAAATAAATTATTTTGTTTGAAACATGATCTTGGCGGTCTTGCTGTGGGATTGTGACTTAGAGTTGTGGCCAGTTGTGCAGCTAGAGCGCAATAAAACAGAGCAAAGACTTCCGCAGAAATAGTTTGTGCACTAAAAGAAGGAACACAAGCCCACGCGTGCGCGAAAAGATTTTAAGAAAGGAAAACCTTTGCCCCAGCACACGTTACGTGTGTTGCCCGGTAACGCAGGGATTGGCAATTCATGCGGCGTAGCGCAAGACGACTGGGACAGAGATGTGTACGTGTCCTTTTCTGTCCCTGTCGTGTAGCGCTACGTCACATGAATTGCGAATCGTAACCAACTAGCGGCTGAACCTGGGATTGGCGTGCAACTGCCGTGCCCGTAAGCGTAACAACACAGTTTGAACCTTGAGCTCCTGTGACGACCCGTGTTGCATCTTGTAACTATGCTCTTGTATAAGGCGACGTCAAAAACTTACGCCTGTCCTGCTTGTACGTTGTTTCCTATTTGTGGTGGTGGTGTTGGCGTTAAATCCATTGTTATCGAATGTGCATCAACTGGCCTAATAGTAGGAGCTATTAGTTGCCCTCTTTGCCTCGAAGTTCCTGTCGTTGTTTTCGTAGATGGCCCGATGGTGCTACGCGCACATGCTAACGGTGTACGTAGACTAAAAAGTCGAGTGGTCGCGGAGGGCGTCCCTCGTCCCGTCAGGGATTTTGTAGTCTGTGTCGACGCTAACGGACTGCGCTCGCGCTCTATTGCAGCTCCGACTATGCCACCTTCCAGCGGCATCCTCCTCCTCCAAGGCAAAGTGGGCCTAGACAGAGGCCCGAAGTATTCGCCCAAGGAGCGTCAAGAAGTGGAGAAGAGGAAAGAAGCATGGACAATGCTAGATGCGGTTGCATCGAAACGAAGAGTTTCCAATTGAGCCTTGGTCCCTTCAAGATCAAATCAAACTCAACCAAGGTCGGTTGCTCTGCGTGCCACGCGGCGTGCATCGAGAGGCGTCAACCGGTTCCCGAACGGTCTACGTATGCGAGCAGGAGCCGTCCATCCGGACGGCAAAACTCGCACGCTGAGTACAGAGGAAATTTTGACACCTACTGGGAAGAAGCGCAAGGCCATGCCTCCTACTTCTCAGGACCGACCGCGCCCCGAGCTTCCTTCGAGGACAGCAATGTCCATATGTTCTCGTTCTGGAGAGAAGGAACAGCAAGCTTTCACCATGCGAATCACAGACAGAATAATCGAAACAGCTGGTGAAAAAAATAAATCTCTATTACAGAACTGGCATAAGTTAAGCTTCATGTGCTACCATTAGCCCACTTTGTGTCATGCTTTACTTTGTCGTAACAAAGGAAAGCATGTCAATAAAAAAAGTTAAGCAGATCCTACGCATTGTGGGAATTGATTTTATGCGAAGTGCGATGTGCCAAATGAACTACTTATGTGCGATGTGCAAATGTCGCGTGTTACAGTAAGCGCCACACGAAGTTCAGTGGGCTATTAAAAATACACACCTGTTTAGGTAAAAAGCAGGAGCATATCACTTGTCCTTTTTCAAATTAAAACAATTTCCTTAAACTGAGTCTCTTTAGAGATCATGTGCGCAATGTCTTTTAGAAACTTTGTACGTAATGCCTCCGTAGGAATGGCATACGCAATGTCTCCTGGAAATGTTGTACGTAATGTCACCTTAGGAATGGCGTACGTAATGACTCCTAGCAATGTACGTAACGTCACCGTAGGAACGTGTTACGTAACGTCTCTTTGGAATTTTCGTACGTAATGCAGAATATGATATGCATAGGCGGAAACTACGGGGGGGGGGGAGGAGCTGGGGGGCGCGGGCCCCTTCCGGACGGCTTCAAGGGGGCCCGAGCCCGACCTGACGCTGGTCCGGAATGTTTTTTAAGAGATTGGCTGCGGTTCCCGACCATTGACAACGGAGTGTGGGCCGTCCTGTCTGGCAGCTATTTCAGAGGAGGCTATTTATGCCAGCTTCTTTTTTCCTTTAAGGCTTCTAAAATTTGGATCATGGGCCAGCGACAAGTCAAACTTTCAGTGGAAAATACCCCTCAAACGTATTGGAGCATGCGTAATGTGTTGTGTTGATGAACAACTGAAGTCTTGAATTGCGTAGCGACTGGTTTTCTCCAAACAAAAATGCTTCTGAGAATACAAAGTATCCCCGACACAGTCAGTGAGTGAATAGTTTCGCACAAATTTTCTCGTCAATACAGAAACTTTAATTTCTTTGTAGTCTACAAATGGGTACCTTTCGAGATGCTTGCCGAGAAATGATGGTAAATGCTGAGGATAGAAAGTATCCCCGACACAGTCAGTCAGTGAATAGTTTCCCAAAAATTTCCTCGCCAATACAGAAAGTGTAATTTCTTTGTAGTCTACAAATGGGTACCTTTCGAGATGCTTGCCGAGAAATGATGGTAAATGCTGAGGATAGAAAGTATCCCCGACACAGTCAGTCAGTGAATAGTTTCGCACAAATGTCCTCGCCAATACAGAAAGTTTAATTTCTTTGTTGTCTACAAATGGGTACCTTTCGAGATGCTTGCCGAGAAATGATTGTATATGCTGAGGATGAAAGTATCCCCGACACAGTCAGTCAGTGAATAGTTTCGCACAAATTTCCTCGCCAATACAGACAGTTTAATTTCTTTGTTGTCTACAAATGGGTACCTTTCGAGATGCTTTCCGAGAAATGATTGTAAATGCTGAGGATGAAAGTATCTCCGACACAGCCAGTCAGTGAATAGTTTCGCACAAATTTCCTCGCAAATACAGAAAGTGTAATTTCTTTGTAGTCTACAAATGGGTACCTTTCGAGATGCTTGCTGAGAAATGATGGTAAATGCTGAGGATAGAAAGTATCCCCGACACAGTCAGTCAGTGAATAGTTTCGCACAAATGTCCTCGCCAATACAGAAAGTTTAATTTCTTTGTTGTCTACAAATGGGTACCTTTCGAGATGCTTGCCGAGAAATGATGGTAAATGCTGAGGATAGAAAGTATCCCCGACACAGTCAGTCAGTGAATAGTTTCGCACAAATGTCCTCGCCAATACAGAAAGTTTAATTTCTTTGTTGTCTACAAATGGGTACCTTTCGAGATGCTTGCCGAGAAATGATGGTAAATGCTGAGGATAGAAAGTATCCCCGACACAGTCAGTCAGTGAATAGTTTCGCACAAATGTCCTCGCCAATACAGAAAGTTTAATTTCTTTGTTGTCTACAAATGGGTACCTTTCGAGAGCTTTCCGAGAAATGATTGTAAATGCTGAGGATGAAAGTATCTCCGACACAGTCAGTGAGTGAATAGTTTCGCACAAATTTCATCGCCAATACAGAAAGTTTAATTTCTTTGTAGTCTACAAATGGGTACCTTTCGAGATGCTTGCCGAGAAATGATGGTAAATGCTGAGGATAGAAAGTATCCCCGACACAGTCAGTCAGTGAATAGATTCGCACAAATTTCCTCGCCAATACAGAAAGTTTAATTTCTTTGTTGTCTACAAATGGGTACCTTTCGAGATGCTTGCGGAGAAATGATGGTAAATGCTGAGGATAGAAAGTATCCCCGACACAGTCAGTCAGTGAATAGTTTCGCACAAATTTCCTCGCCAATACAGAAAGTTTAATTTCTTTGTTGTCTACAAATGGGTACCTTTCGAGATGCTTGCCGAGAAATGATGGTAAATGCTGATGATAGAAAGTATCCCCGACACAGTCAGTCAGTGAATAGTTTCGCACAAATTTCCTCGCCAATACAGAAAGCGTAATTTCTTTGTAGTCTACAAATGGGTACCTTTCGAGATGCTTGCTTCGCTCATGGTGTAGTGGTAGCAAATGACATTTCCTGACATCTTAAATTTGTTTTGGGGGGTTATAAAGAATTCACTGGCATAACTTAAGCTACCTGCGCTAGCATTAGCCCACTTTATCCTGTCTTTTCATGTCGTAACAAAGTAAAGCATGCCAATAAATAAAGTTAAGCAGATCCTACGCATTGTGGGAATTGATTTTATGCGAAGCAGCCAGTGAGTAACAGTCTATGCGACATTTCTCGCTTTGATCAAGCGTTACGGGGTGGATGGATGTCATTGTTCTAATTAAAAACAAATATGAACTTTCCCATCTGAGATCTCTATATGATATCGTGGTACCGGCAGCAGTTAACACTGTTAGATCGGATCTCGCGTAACTCAATAAAACGCTGGCTTAAGGGAAAGCGGGCGCTGCAGGTACCGTAGCGGTTTACGAGCACAGCGGATTTACGAGCCGTCTCCTGATGCTAGCGCTCGCGCCAGCGACCATGCTTGCCCCCCTCGCCTGGCGTGCCTTCATGCTCCTCCCGAAAGTCCACTCTAAAAAAAAGTCGAGTATTTTGGGAGTATTTCTGCTACACAACAGTAATCGTCATCTGGCTTGCTCACGCTTCCTCTTGTAAACCCGGCTCTTGGCACATTCCTATCAAGAATGCTCTGGCACGCCGATAACGCGCGCGGCGTTATAGCGGCGTTCGTGACCGGGAAGTGCTGGGACGGCAGTGATAATGCGAGAAAAGTACGCGGGGTAGATGGCGATTATAGTTGTGTAGCAAAAAGGCACCCTTTTTACTCGATTATTTTTTGTCAGCCATGGCTTTTACCCATTGCTTGAGGAGCAATCGGCGGAAAGCATCACATATGGATTGATGTAATCGCATGCGCCCTCCCTATGACGTAGACGACCGGCTTGTTTCATTTCCACTTCAGCCGCGTTCGTCTGCAGCGCTGGCGAGCGTTTAGTCGCGGGTATTACATGCGACGAGTGGCGTGATGTCAGTTTCGACTTTATACGGAGAGTGACACCAAAGACAAAGAACCGTTGAGAGTTTCCATACAACTGCTAACGAAATAAAAGCTCCGCTTGAACCAGAATCTCCTTAGAAGACTGTACTCTAGAAAGACTGTATACCCTTTCCCTGTTTACAAATACAGGCCCCCCAGCGACATCCGGTTTTGTCCGCCGATGTGCCCAACGATCCGGGCTTGCCGGGTCCTTGCTTAGCTCCAAGTTCTCCGCATTGTCTGCTGCGGGGGTTTCCGTCTCCTTTCATTGCATGCCGGTTCATGTCGGATTGTCCGGTAATGAGCAGGCGGACACCCTTGCCACAACAGCCCACTACCCTGGCGTGACGGCTGACACGAGCAGTTGCTGCCTCTGATTTTTCGAGGCAGCGCCTGAGACAGCTGCTCACAGCCCTCCATCCGGATGCCAGAGCGGACAATGGCAACGGCCCCAAGCCTCTTCCAGAGGGTGGCCTCACTAAGCGGGAGCGCGCCACGCTTCTTCGAGTCCGGACGGGCTGTGTATGGACAACGGCGCGCTTGTTCGCCAACGGACGCTCCCCCTCACCAACCCGCGAACGTTGCGGGGACTCCGAGACCCTTGAGCACTTTCTCTATGGTTGCCCAGTGTTGGCGCAGGAACGCTCAAGTCTCACCACCGCCTACAGACAACAGGTACTCCCAGCGACGACCGCAGACGAACTGCTGTTCCCATCGTATCCCAAACTCCGGGCTCTCCTAAGCCTCTTGGAGTTTGTGGAGGTGACCGGGATCACCACCTTCCGTTGAGCGCCCACTACTTGCCGGCCTTCCTTCACCATCGGACTCGCCCATGATTGGACGAGACCCTGTCTGTCCCTCTTTTTTTTTTTTACTATCCTCTTTATTTCCCACTTCCCCTTCCCCTTACGCTGCACCGTGCTCCCTATTGGGCTGCAGAAATAAGCGTAATTTCCTTAACAAACCGCTACTACTACCACCGATGTGCTCTACTAGCATCGGCCGGCAAGAAGAGTCTTAGCGAGTAGCCCGCGGATTTTCTACATTTCCTCCCCTTAATTAGCAAAATATGTTCAAACTGTAGCGAAGCTTTGGAACTATACAGTGGGTCGTCCTCTCCAGCGCCTTCTAGTGGGTCGGCCTCTTCAAAGAAGAAGAGTAGCCAAGTCGGTCCCCGCCTTGGCTGTCGCTGTCGTGCATCGTCGCCGAGTGCCCGCCAATAAACGACATAACAAAACAAATGTTCTTTTGATCTACACAAAAATTGTAAGAGGTGCTCTTGAACTTTACGCACCTTCATTTTATCTGAAAACTAAACAGAGACTTTCCTTACCATGGAACAACTTGAAAGCGCACATTTGTTTTCGGTGTTAAGGGCTCATAAATGAGGTGACCGGAAGTTTCTTGGGGTGCAACTCTTGCTGCTATTATCACCATCTTGAAACCGCATATTTTCTCGGAAACGCCTGTTTGAAACACTACTGCTTGCTATAACCACTGACGTAAGCGGTCACCGCTTGAAGAGCACGTTTGTGTCGTGCTAAACGACCACGTGAAATCATTTGACATAATGAAAGGAGTTCTTCAATCTATCAGTAAGGCTGACCGTTCCCCAAAATGATTATCGCACGCTAATATGAAAACAGCATAACCTGTTTATGAATTTTAACCTGATGTAATACATATAACAAAATGTTATGGGGCTTTTAGGCTTTGGTGTCTTCCATTCGCGCGAGATCATTTGCGCAAGAGCCATCACATCGGCAATTAAAAATCCAGCGCGAAAAGTCAGACATTTTTACATCACGATCATCTCGGATTATCAGGTGACTTGCCGGCTGTATACGAAAGGCCGCCTCCCATTTAAAATATGCAATCAACTGGGAAAGGAAATGACAAACACTTGAGATGCAGGCCTAAACTCTCACAAAAAAAACCTGAAGATCCCACGCACTGTGGGAATTGATGTAATGTGAAGCAGCCTGCAAGGAGCAAATCATGCTGTACATAATATGCATGTCATGATTTACATGTTAGGACCTGTCATTTATGTTCGTCATATATTCACGTCACGCAATGCTGTCTTGAGTAAGGTGACCATGAAGACGACGAAGTTGGAGGAGAAGCTTGCAGAACAGGCACGAGTGCGCGCACGGAGTAGCACACGGTTCGACGCGCGTGACACGAGCCGCAATGGAAAATTACAGTTCGATTAGCTGGCATTGCTTGCGAGGCTACGGTGGAAGAAGGTCGCATCAGCAGCTACGTTCCGTCGACGGGAGCAGCGGCCGGGACGCTGGCACTCCGTGGCGTGACCGTTGACCTCGGCGACGCTCGGGCGAGGCTCCTCGGAGGTTAGGCCTAAGGACGAGACCGGCCCCCCTACTCCAAGTGACGACGTGGCGTCCCGGGGATCGCTGCTGGCCGACGTTCGAAGGGGGGACCGCTGCGGAGGCGTCCGGAACTGCCGAAAGGCCCTTAGAGCAAGAAAATGCTGTTTTTTTCTTTCGAGGACTCGTCCATTGGTATCTGCCAATACCCCTTTGCTAAATCCAAATTTAAGAAAAATCTTTTGGAAGCGACTTTGGCAAACACTACGTCAATTCTGGGTATCGGTTCAACATCTGCCACTAACACGTTATTTAGCCGCCTGAAATCCACACACACTCTATTGGACCCATCCTGTTTCTTCACTACCACTAACGGTGCATTATATGCAGAATTTGATCTCTCAGTGATGCCCTGACACATCTCCTCTACTTCTTTCTCGATTGCACTTTGTACTGGGAGTGGTAGCGGGTATTGTTTAACATGAATTGGCTGATCTGTGGTACACACCACTTTACATTCCACCACACCTGTGCTCCCCGGAAGGTCAGAAAATATGTCGCTGAATTTGCGCAACTTTTCACTCATCTCTAATGCCTGCTTTCGCGACAAATCTGCATTGATGACTACCCTCTCTATTCCCATGCTCTTTTTTGCCCTATAAGCCTGCATCTCTCCACCATCACTCGCCTCCATTACTACCATACAGGCTACGTTGCCCACTGCTCCTACTTCTCTCTCTTCATATTTTTTCAACATATTTATATGGAATACTTTCTTACTGTTGTGTACCAACAGCTTATAATCTACTTCACTCCTCTTTCGCGTCACTATGAATGGACCATTCCATTGCCTCAGTAATTTGTTGTTATCACTGGGGAGTAGGATCAAAGCTTTATCTCTGAAACAAGCGCAGGGGCGGAAACAACCGCGGGGACGGCCACAGGCGCGGCTACGGCCATAGGCGCGGCTACGGCCACAGGGGCGGAAATGGTCTCAGATGCGTCAGCGTTCAGAGGGGCGGCTATGGTCAGAGTAGTGTAAACATTACGGCCGTGGTAATATTTCGCATCGAGGCAACAGCCGAAGGTGGGGAAACGATCAAAGAAGCCGCAGCACTCTCTATTGGGGCCAGAACCAGAGAGGCGACCAAGTTTACAGCGTAGGTAACAGCCGCAGAGGGGGGCCGTGGTCATAGCGGCCGTGGTCGTTGTAGCGTCAACGGTCACAGAATCGGCAATAGTCATGGTCGCGGGACCGGCAACAGTGCCAGTGGTGGCAACATTCTCAGTGGAGACACTAATCCGCGGGATGGAAACAACCACATATTCGCGCCATCTGAGCTACAAACTGGTTGTAAGTGTGCGCTCTGTCCTATCTTACTTCTTTTCTGAAACGTTCTGCGCACAAAGAAAGTATATTTCTTTTATAATGCGCCGTGGCAAGTATGTCAGAATCCGCGGCAGCGCGTGAATTTAGATTACGTCGAAGAAAAAGAAAAGACGTTTTTTTTCTCGCCATAGACACGCATTCAAAATGGCTGGAAATTGAGATGTTGAGTGTAACAACCGCGGCGAAGACTGTTGAAGTGGCGAGTTCTTGGTTCGCGGCGCATGGCCTTCCGCTAGAGGTAGTGACAGACAACGGGCGGCAGTTTAGGGCAGCTGAGTTCAAATATTTCCTTGAAGACAAGGGTGTGAGGCAGGCCCGTAGCCAGGGGGGGACGGGAGTGGGCTAGGGGCTCGCCCCCCCCCCCCCCCGAAATTCGAATTGAGGGGGGTGTTTTACTGAGAAAAAATAATGAAACTAGGGAGTTTTCAAGGTTTTCAACAGGCGCCCCCCCCCCCCCCCCCGAAAAAAATTTCTGGCTACGGGCCTGGTGTGAGGCATACACTAACGCCGCCGTACCCCCCCGCAGTCTAACGGTGCGGTGGAGCGTGCAGTTCAGACAATAAAAAATTACACCATCTCCCGCTAAAGGGAACCATGTGTAGATGTGAAGCATCGGGCGCTAACGCTTACACTGGCGGCGGCGCTGACGCTGGCGCTCATCGCAGCGTTGCGCAGGAGAGAAAACTGGGGAGGCGCAAAGCACGCAGTGATGGAGCGGTGTTTCCTACTGGAACATATCAATCGCTGCTAATTGGCAATGAGAGACAGAAGACTCCGACTGGACACAGAGACCCGCAGTCTACTTTTAGTTAACGCGCACGCTGCGAATTTTTATTGTTCAACAGCGCACAGGAGAAATCTCCCACCGGCACCACCTTGCAGGTCGAAATCCATTGCCATATATACGGAGTGGCCAGTGAACGGTTGTGCAGCGCGAGCAGTCGGTTTTTTCAACCAAGAAACTCGCTAGCAGACGCTGCCTGCGTCGGCGTCGCGAGGCGAGAGAGGGGGGAGCGTAGGAGAGGAGAGAGAGGAGGGTACGCGCATGCGCAGTGGGAGTGTGGACGCCGCGGGCAGGGATGCCTGAGGAGAGAGGGGGGAAGCGTAGGAGAGGAGAGAGAGGGGGGGACGCGCATGCGCAGTGGGAGTGTGGACGCCGCGGGCAGGTATGCCTAGAGGAGAGAGGGGAGAGCGTAGGAGGGGAGAGAGGAGGGGGAGGCGCATGCGCAGTGAGGGTGTGGTTGCCGCGGGGATGCCTAGAGGAGAGAGAGGGGGGAAAGGTTTTTTTTTTTTAAAGGGTTTGCGCATGCGCAGTAAGAGATGTCACGCCGCACACCGGATTAAGCTCGGCCATAAGATGCTTCACATCTAAAAAAAAACACTGCTCAAACAGATGCTAGAAGACTCAGAAAAGGGCACCAATAAAACGCTGCAAATCGGGTTTCATAACTGTGTTCTGCACCTCACCCAAAGCTGCTGGTGATGCTAAGGGGGTGTCTCCAGATCCACCATACATAAAGCATGAAAAGCTGGACAAGTTCGTGCGACTGCATAATGGAAAGAAACAGCGAAAAAAAAGTCGGCACAGCAGAAGGAACTTAGAACACGGGACAAGGGCCGAATGATTGTTATTAAAGTGAAAGCCTTAGATGCCTTGTCAATCACGAAAATTAAGCGTCAACGTTCCGGGGCTCGTCGTCCCCGTGAGTGATGCAAAAAAGCGTCATAAAATGATTACGTCACAATATGACGTCATCATGACGGCACAGATCGCAAAAATTGTGACTTCATCATGAAATCATTATGACGTCACTTAGCTTGACGTCACACGATGACGTAATCATGGACACCATGGCTTGGTGAAAGGTGGACCGATCACGGAGGCAGTGCCAAGCCAGATAAGGTGCAGAAAGCTTCCAATGCCTCCGTGCACACCAGATTAGGTGTAGACCACTGTAGGAGGGGGGCGGGGGGAGACTCAATAAATCGACTGTGAAGAAAAAGAAAGGCTTTCGCCTTCGAGTCGTCTTAGAAGACTGCATAAGGGACCCTGTGAGTTTTAAATTCAGCTGTGAGTCAGGGCTCGTAATGTGCTCCACGTTCCTTCCGTGTCGTCCACGTTTTTTCTCGCTGTTTCCTTTTGATAATGCCACTGTATAGTTGACAACATCTACAACTAGCGTCTCTCTTTAATAAAATGGCCTCCGTAAAGAAACTTTTATTTTTTCTCAGGTACATGGAAGAGCTGGGGTACACCACCTTTACCACAATTTGGCCTGTACATATGACGATGTATGTTGAACGACTTGAGCACTTCGTCATAAAGGTGCTCCCTTTAAACAACTCTTCTGGTGGAACTCTGCTGCTACCTTTTCCCATCGGAGAGCTGAAATGTGTGCCCATTCAATCAGCGTGAAAAGTTAGGCCGGGTATACCCTAGAGCCGAGGTCTCAAACATGCTGCCCGTGGTCCTTTTGCTCGAAGCTCAGCTCGCGCATGACCGTCTTCGTTCTATATTTTTTTAAACACGAAAGTGTTTTATGCCGGGGTCCACCAAGATTTGAGTGATGTTTTTCCGTCACGGAAATGACGTGGAAAAAATACGCATGATCAGAAGACAAAAGAAAAAAAGTTCCGTCAGTGGGTGTCGAACCTACAACCTCTTCGTCCACGGCAAGAGATGCCGTGCACGCTATCCACTGCGCCACGGTCACATACTCTGTGGGCTTTAAAAACAAGCCTTTTATATCTACCACTGTCCTATCACAGTGCTGTTGCTAAAGTAAGGCAATGCATTATGGCCGTGAAATGCACGATTAGTTCCTTGAAAGCGTTGTTTCTAAGCGTCCGTCCCATTCGGCGCGTTTCGAATAAGAAAAGCGCAATTTTGTCGACGCATTAACTCACTGCCAGGTTAGAGTGTACTAGTAGCCAGGCGGTGACCTTACCCCTAGCATCGTCCTCGCTCATAGCATCCGTCCATATAAATAGTTCTGGGACGCGCGAGTGCTTCGCGTGGCCATAACTCCGCGTTCCTAGCTCGCCCCGCGAAAAATCGCAGCCGGCCAACGGGGAGGACACGACGCGCGTTGCGTTTCGCTCTGGTCGGGCAGCCTTGTTCAATAACTCTAACATGGCGCGAGTAGGCGACCTTAGCCCAAGTTTGGCTTCCAATCAGTGACGCTCTTCTGGCTCTCACACCGCTTTCTCTGATTCCGCTCTCATCGTGCAGCTACCACAAGTGTCTACGTCAACAAGGGTTTGTTTAATAATTGATCATGGACGTTAGTCGTCGGGACACACATGTACAACCAAGCGTCAACGTCGATGCAAAATACCAATAGACATTGTGCAAGCCCTCTTATATCAATGTACAGTAAACATTCAACTACTTTTGCAAGGACACGTTTCACTTTCGTGTTATACCGATTCCTATGACGGAAGTATCAACCACGTTTTTTCGCAACAAGTACGTTCATGACCTACAAAGACGTGAGCGGTCTCAAGCATTTTTAACAGCGGAGCTGTTCTTAGTAGAGGCTTCGCCGTCCGATGGTGTAGCGCTTATCACGAGACATCGCCGTGCGGTGACAGTGAGGCTCCGTAAGAAGGGGAGGGCTGCACCGTGCCGAGAGTGCTGAGGGTGAATCTTGACGGGTGTACCACGAGAAGCGTTCCAGGAGGAGGGAGAGAGAGGCCTTGCGGAAAGAGTGAACCAATGAGAGGCGTGTCAAGAGGGGCGAGAGTGAGGCTCAGCCGAGGAATGCCGTTTGCGGCATTTCCCTTCTAACGGAGCCTCACTGTCGCCGCACTACGATGTCTCGTGATCAGCGCTACGCCATCGGACGGGGAAGCAACGACTAAGGACAGCTCCGCTGTTAAACATGCTTGGGATCGGTCTGTGTGGGTCATGAACGTGCTTGTTGCGAAAAAAAAAAATAGAACGAAGAGAGTCATGCGAGAGCTGAGCTTCGAGCCGTTTTGCGAGAAACAGATCACTGAGTGTTTTGTGGTGTATAAAGGAAGGCGTTGGTTCTTTGTGAGTTTACGCGGTCATAATGGCCAAGACTGCTCCCGAGGAAGAAGCTGCCCAAAGCGAGCGTCAGCGAGAGCTGACGCGGGAACGGGCATGTCGTCGTCGAGCCAACCGCTATGTTCACGCAAGAGAGACCGAAGCTAAGCGCCAACAGAGGGAACACTTGGAAAACATAGAAGTACGATATAGCCTGATGAAGGCGGGCCGTGAGTTTCGTTGTTTCGACAGATGTTCGCAAAATGGGCCACATTAGGACCAGCAATAGTATATGGATGATAAGAGTTGTGATATCAATTACTATGATCACTGCCATTTTAGGTCCTCGACTTGAATACCAAAGCGATTCTGGAGCCAGTTAGGCTTGGGATCCTGGTGACGCCAGCGAATATGTTCCCGCCGTTACTGGTGGGAGACGTGCCTAGTGCCGTCCTCTATGGTGCGATTAGAAGCCTCGTAGAATCGCTGCGAGCCCAGTCAGTGGACCAGTCAGTTGGAGCGTACGGCGCTTCGGGGCGCAGGTTGGGGAAATCCTAGCTCTCGCACGACAGCCTACGTGCCCGCAAAACCACGTCGCCACGAACATGGAGGCGCACGTCAGCAGTGTGTTCTCCGACGACCATACGAATGAGGTAGTGTACAGTCACGCTCAATATGAGTTGCAACACGCTGGCTGAGGTTAACGTGACCCCAAGCCTGAACAACGACACCGACAAACGTTAAATTGGTTCAGAAAGTATAGCTAATTGAGCGTTTAATTCACGAATGTTTTTCTATGTAGGAGCCACTTTCAGTGTTGCCGCCATTTTGAGTACAGACAGCTTGTTGCAACTCATACTTAGCGCGACTGTACATCAAAAGAAAAAACATGGTTGATCCCCCCGTCATAGGAATCGGTATAACACGAAAGTGAAACATGTCCTTGCAGAAGTAGTGGAATGCTTACTGTACATTGATATTAAAGCTTGCACAATGTCTATCGGTGTTTGACAGTTACAGCACCGTTTAACGTGGATGCATCCACGCTGACGCTCGGTGGTGCATCTGTATCCCGACGATTAACGTCAATAATCAATGCTCAATCAAACCCTTGTGGTCATAGATGCTTGTGGTAGCTGTACGGTAAGAGCGGAATGAGAGAATGTGGTGTGAGAGCCAGAGGAGCGTCACTTATTGGACGCCGAACTTGGGCTAAGGTGCCCACTCGCAGCATGTTAGAGTTATTGAGCACCACTGCCCGACCAGAGGGAAACGCAACGCGCGTCTTGTCTTCCCCGTTGGCTGGCTGCGATTTTTCGCGGGGCGAGCGTAACTAGGAACGCGGAGTTACGGCCACGCGACGCACTCATGCGTCCATGCATGTGTCGCAGAGCTCATAGAGTTTCCTATAAATACACTAGAGCAGGGGTCTCAAACACGCGGCCCGCGGGCCGCATGCGGCCCGCGAGGCTTTCGGTTGCGGCCCGCGGCCCGCTCATGACTGTCTTCGCCCCCCCCGCTTTTTTTTTATTTATTTACGGGGGCTACGCAGGCATCACTGGTTTAAGGCATTGTCTCCGTGTGGCACGTCATGTGTTCATCTCGTTTCGAAACATAACCGTGAAACAAAAATTATATCTCACGACCGGCGCGTCCAGATTTGAGTCATTTTGGAGATCGGTATCGACATGTCGCTGGAATCGTGGCACCAAATCTTTAAAAATGACCTGTATAAGAAATATTCGAAAGGTTTTCTTTGAAATGGTAACGTGTTCTGACAATTTGTGCACGCCCCCCCCCGCCGCTCCTACTTCCTTCACTGCCCTGGCCCTTGCAGGACTAAATTGCATGACTGCGGCCCGCTGGCTGAGGTGAGTTTGAGACCCCTGCACTAGAGGGAACTCTGGCGCTAGTGTCTATGGGAGCTGCAACACACGGCGCTTCACCCAGCATGGGAATCATGGGTAGTACACAAATTTGCCTAGTCTTGCCTAGTCTTCGTTCTTTTGGCTCCGTGTGGCCTGAATCCGCTTTGCCTCAATACGAAGTTCAGCAAAGGGTTAGCAGGTAAGCTTCACCACGTTGACCTTTTTAGGCTCACGAATTCAAATCGGCTGGCGAAGTTCACAACGGTCCATTCTTTTATCCGAAACAGAACGAAAACGCAACAATAAACAAAGCCACAAGTGCGTTCGAAGCCGTAAGTACGAAGACTAGGCAAATCCGTGTACTACCCATCATTCCCATGGTGGCTGAACGATCGCAGCGCCAGAGTCCCCTCTAGTTAATTTTAGGAAACTCTATGGCAGAGCTATTTTTGGTATGGATGGATGCTATGAGCGAGGCCGACGCTGGGGGGTAAGGTCGCCACCTGGCATTGTGTTAATGCGTCGACAAAACTGCACTTTTCCCCTATTCGAAACGCGCCGAATGGGACGGACGCGTATAAACGATGCTTTAAAGGAACTAATTGTGGATTTCACGGTCGTGATGCATTACCTTACTTTAGCATGAACACTGTAAAATGACAGTGGTAGATATAAAAGGCGTGTTTTCAAACCATACCGAGTATGTGACCGTGGCGCAGTCCGAATGACTGCGCCACGGTCACATACTCGGTATGGTTTGAAAAGTGCATTTCAGCGGAAACTTGGAGAGTATCAGAGATGGAACAGATGCGTACCCTAAATCGAGATGTCGTACTGACACTCGCTGATGGAGTCCGTGTTTCCGACATTCCACACCTACTCTCGGTCTGCGGTCTGCAAAGTCTAGTACTGATTTCTGGCAGACCACCGTTATGCCTACGTTGCAACAGAGTAGGACACATTCGTCGACACTGCCGGACACCGCGCTGTGACGATTGTCGGCGGTTTGGACACACAGCTGAAGAATGTGTGGCGACGTACGCCAATAAACTACGCCATCGCATGCGACCACCTGACGATGCTTTGCCAGATTTGCAGGAGCACATCATGGATGCAACCGAAGTCCTCGATGCAACTGGGGATCTTCCACGTGCTGTAGCCGCTGAGCCCTGTGCTGGTGACAAAGATGAGGGTAATGACTATGCCGTAGCGGGGAAATCCGAACAAGCGTCGAGAGAAGTCGATGTCACAGACAGCGGTGAGAAGCAGGCGGTTCTTGCATCTGAATCTGCGGGCACTCGGAAAGAAAGCCTTGGCTGTAGTCCTGATGTACAAGTACCAGATGAGAAGATGACTACCAACGATGCGCGAGGGTCCCGTGACGCTTCCATAAGTAAACGCCCAGCATCGCCAAACCCCGACACGAGCGAGGAAAGTGACTCGGCGGTCTACCCTCCACAGTCGCGTCGTCGCAAGCCATCAAAGCCAACAGGAAAGTGCAGACGCTCAAGATCAAGGAGGCCGGGCACTGGTGACGGGGAGCCTTCACGCATCCCTTCTCCACCAGACCAGCGTATGCAACTCTGATAAGAAGTTAGACGCCATGGCGCTGCCTCAGAAAGTCACTTTTGCAACGGTAAACGTGTGTGGACTTCGGTCTAAGCAGAAACAGCTGCAGCTCCGCCGGTTGCTGTTCAGCCGACACCTTGATTTCGTCGCCGTTCAAGAAACGAAGATCGAGAGTGAAGTGGATACAGAGAGGGGCCTTGCGGCCATATCTCTCTGTATTTGATGTGTTTGTGTCGCACGCTGTGGGCCTTTCGGCGGGCTGCCTTTTGTTTCTGAGGAAGAGTTTACCGTATTATTCTGTAGCATATAGTGTTGACGCAGAGGGGCGGTTGATACAATGTGATTTTATATTGTACGGCTTGCCATGGCGCCTAATCAACGTATATGCATTTAGTGATGCACCACGGCGCAGTGATTTGTTTGAAAGTTTAGCTACCTCTTTAGATCCTGACCGTAACATTGTGCTCATGGGCGATTTCAACTGTGTGTGTAATCCATCTGATCATACCGGGCTTAGCCGCAGTGACAGGAGTGCTGAAGTGCTGTCACTTATAGTTGAAAAGGCGGGACTAGTAGATATAGGAACGCTAAATAGCCTGCCCTCGTATACACACGCACAAGGAAGTACCCATACACGACTTGATCGGATTTACGTTTCAGCACCTCTTATTTCCCGTGACGTGTCGTGCAAAACAGAACCTATTTCCTTCTCAGATCACTGCATTGTTGTGGGGCAGATAGGTAGCAACACTCGATCTCACTTCAGACCACAGTGGGCACTCTGGAAACTTAACTCGTCAATTGTGAGCGACCAGGAGTTCACTGCTCGCGTCCGCGTAGCACTGAGGAGCTGTTTGTCGGCTGACATGCCTTTGTTTGCCTCTTGGGAATTTTTCAAACAAGAAGTTCGGGCAATAGCTATAGAAATGGGATCTGTGAGGGGCTTTTACAGAAAATTAGAACAAAAGATGCTAAAGCAAAATCTTCATAACCTCTATGAATTTGAGTGTGAGGCGCCTGGTTCTTATACAGACGAAATTGCTAATGCCAAGAACGCACTGCAGAGGTACGACGCTTTGCGTTACAGAGGTGCCCGTGTTCGATCACGCAATACCCGTACTTTGCATTCAGAGGAACCCACACGTCAAGCGTTGCTCGATGAACACCGCAACGCAAAAGCCAAATTTATACCAGATCTTTATTCGAAAGGGTTATTGGTCACTAATTCAGGTGAAATCATGTCAGAATTTGAAAATTATTACAAAGAATTGTTCAGCGCCTCTTCTGAAAACGAAAACGATGATCTGGTAGCGCAGTTCTTGTCATTTGTGACTCCTCTAACTGACGAGGAATGTGAATCTATTAGTTGGCCAATCACTATACAAGAAATAGATCTTGCCATTGCACAATTACCATTGTCAAAAACGCCAGGACCTGATGGATTGTCGGGCGAGTTTTATAAAACATTTAAATCATTACTGTGTCCTGTACTGCTCGACATTTTTAAGCAGAGTTTTGATCTGGAGACGCTTCCTCGATCTTTTACTAAAAGCCACACCGTTCTAATTCCAAAATACTCAGACAGAGAAAAAACTCCGTCATGTTGACGGCTACAGACCAATTACATTGTGCAATGTTGACTATAAAATTTTTGCCAAAGTGCTTTCGAACAGACTTCAATTTGCAATGTCGATTCTTATTGGTGCCCATCAGACTTGCGGTCTAAAAGGTCGCTCAATACAGACGAACATACACATCGCTCGCACAGTATTGGAACATTGTTCACACTCACACGAGCAACTGGCAATGCTACAAGTAGACTTAGCGAAGGCGTTTGACCGGGTTCGTCATTCTTTTCTGTTTTCTCTTCTCGAACATGCCAACGTTGGGTCCACTATATTTAAAGGCGTAAAACTATGCTACAATGACTGTTTGACCCGTTTGATTGTTAATGGTCAGCTGTCAAAACCTGTGTTCCTTAACTCATCTGTGAAACAAGGCTGTCCGTTGTCGCCAATGCTTTTTGCTCTTTACTTGGAGCCACTGTGCTTAAACGTGATTCGATCTACCAACGTCCATGGTTTCAGTGTTTATGGGAATGAGGTAAAAGTATTGGCGTATGCGGATGACCTAGCGTTCTTTTGCACAGACTTTTCCAGTATAAAAACGGTGGTGTCAACAATCCGGGAATTCGGAACAATTTCAGGGGCACGAATGAACTTTGCAAAAAGTTTGGGACTGTGGTTTGGCCCATGGACCTATAAACCAACCCATTTCGAGGGTATTGAATGGTCTCGTGTGCCACCAAAATACCTAGGCGTTCCTTTAGATGCATACAGATCAAGCGCACATTACTGGAAAGAACGTGTACCCACCCTAAAGCGTTATGCCCAGACGTTTATTCCGCATAACCTCTCTATCTTTGGCAGAGCTAAGGCATGCAATCTGTTTCTGGCAACAAAAATATTCTACGTACTGCAAATAATTTATTGTTCCAGGGTTTACATTCAGAAGTTTCAACGAATATTTGCTACCTTCATTTGGTCATCAACCTATGAACCAATGAGGCGTGACAATGTTTTTAGAGCAGTTTGCGCAGGTGGTCTCGGGTTGGTTCACCTCTTTATTAGACAGCTGGTATCACGTTTTTTCTATTTTCGCGACTGTGCCCATCCGCTGCTTCGAACTTTCTTGCAAGTGAATTTAGCTGGTGTTTTACCAAATTTAGTGGTATCTACTAATATTGTATCGCCTCCCTATTTGCAAGGTTTCATGCGTAAAGTATACGAATCAGTGCGCTTTCTCACAGCAAGATTCTCCAATGATTATTTGTTCTCTAGCGCAAGAAAAGATCTGTATAACGATCTATTAGATATGTTATTTCCGGCCCCACTGTACCGCTCACTATATGCTGGATTGTCTGGTCATGACGTGCTAGTACGTGTGAAGAAAATGCCTATTTCACCAATAACGAAGACATTTTTCTACAAAGTGCACACAGAAACACTGCCTGTAAAAACCTGGTTAAGCACCAAAGGTATCTTTGTATCCTCAATTAATTGCCGCCTCTGTGAAGTTCCAGAAACAATAGAACATTGTTTCATTAGTTGTAAGGACGCCATCCTTTTTTGGGACGTCCTGCAGAGGGCTTTTAAAAAGCAACTTGATTTAAATTCTCACACCATACGTTATCTGGTACCACCCAAACCCAATGCTAAACCCAATGCTATGCCAGTCGACATGCTGTTGTTAATGGGCATGCACAGTTTATGGAAAACTCGCATGTTAGACAGGCATGCGGAATCAATGGTGTCTTCGCGGTCACATTTCGTGCAAATGACTGTACAGCTAAAAGACTTCTATGAAGAACTACAGTTTCGGCCGGACTGGTATCCACAGTTCATAGAATGCACTGCTCAAATACCCTTTTAGAACAAGGTGTTGCGGGAAATTTGTTTTGTAATGCCTATTGTACATTTGTGGAGGAAGCCTTAAGTTTTTTGGACGCTATGTGTATACATGAACCTCATTCGTAATAAATACCATGTAAGAGAGAAAAAAAAAAAGTGACCGTGGCGCAGTGGATAGCGTGCCCGGCATCTCTTGTCGCCGACCGAGAGCTCGCAGGTTCGACTCCCGTTGACGGAACTTTTTTTCTTTGTCTTCTGATCATGTGTATTTTTTCGACGTCGTTTCCGTGACGGAAATACGTCACTGAAATCTTGGTGGACCCCGGCATAAAACACTTTCGTGTTAAAAAAAACTAACTTCACAGGGCCCTTATGCATTTGCCTAAGACGACTTGAAGGCGAAAGCCATCTTCTTTTTCTTCTCTGTAGATGAATGGATACTACCTCGCCCCCCTCCGAAAGGTCTCTATACTTAACGTGGTTATGCACGGCCTCCAGAATCGGAAGTATTGCAAGCTGTCTGCACCTCACCTGATTTTGCACTGCCTCAGTGATCGGTCTGCTTTCGACCATGCGACAATGTCATGTGATGGCGTCATCGTGTGACGTAACGTTACGTGATGTCGCGATAATGTCAGAATGCCACAAATTTTGCTGATCTTGGTGATGACTTTTTGTATCGCTCATGTTGACGCCACCGACGGTGAATTGTCGCGTTTGATGAGGCATCTAAAGCTTTCGCCTTAAAAAATTCGCTATAATCTAGAAGAAAAAATTCGGCAGATCCCACGTACCTTGGTAATCGATGTTATGAGAAGCATGCGGAGGGAGAGTGATTGTGTTGTAACTCTCTTTTTTTTTGAGCGAATCCTTTCGAAACGACGCTTAAGATATGTACAAATGTTGTGCGCACCGACATATGTTGAACAGTCACTTGTTTCATATAACCAGTTGTTTACAACTGCGTAACGATATTAACAGAAACATGGGTATTACCAACACAGAAGCAGTAAGCTGATATGTAGTACTTGTGCTTGCGAGAATGGTAGCCCTGGATAGTGCTTCGTGGACCAACTGCAGTGGATGGCGCTTAAGTATACAAGTGACGTTAACCCGACATGACCCCTACCTTATAGGAGTAGATATGTAATGTTTATAAAATTAGATAGCCAGCACTGCAACCACAATTGACGTTTCACCAACATTACACCCGCATAGGGTCTTTTTCAAAGCAGTTCCGATACCTGGCGTGGCTCTGTGGTAGAATACTTGACTGCCACGCAGATTGCACGGGTTCGATTCCTGCTGGGACCCTGGTATTTATTATTTGCATTCGTCGGGCCAACGCTGCCAATGTCAGTTTTTCTTAACGCTCTCGCATTTGAATAACTAATGTCTGTCCTCGCCGTTTCTGGGTAGACATAAATTGTCAAATACCTGTGGCGCATACCCGCATCATGTGGCACATACCCGCCCGTAGTATACGGGTATGTGCCACACGTTTCTGCAGGAAAGGGTTTGACGATGTATGTGACAGGATTTTCACGTTATTCATGTCATGACCAGCCAGACATATTCATCAATACTTCTTACCCTCCCATACAAATTTTGGTCTACCCCAAGTTAAGGAGGCGATCACGAGAGCACCCATACGTAGGCGGCTAGATAGATATAGATTGATACGTAGATAGAAACGCAAAAATGCTTACAGTACGCAAAGAAATGCTTCGCATTTAAAACATGCAGATAGGTCGGGCGTAAGTTTTGCATCATGGAATGAAACCTTGTAGTGTTGTCTTTTCTGGAATGGTAGCTCCACACCACCAGAAATAAACGGGGTAGCGGATTACAGGGGAATTTATCAGCAACTTGAAGCGTAAAGACACGGAATGTCCTAAATATGGCACAAAGGCGACTTCTGGCCAAAAAAAAAAAAAAAGATGACCAAAAAAGTTGAAGTTCCGTCAAGCTAGACAAAAATGACAATATGCCTAACAGCCTGTAAGCTCTCTACGGCAAGGGGTCTGGAATTTGCAGCGATGGATCCTACTGACATCTCTTATCGGATCTGTGGCTAGAACTTCATGAAGCGTACTTGTATATATGCTACCCTAATTTCTTGCACTTAGTCATATGTCGCCATTACAAGGCGGATGCTTAGGATCGTTGGTAAAACATACATGCAAGGAAAAGGTTCTTTGCGCATATCGTTTCAAGTGTTCGACGCAATGCAAAAAAGGTTTCCTCTTCAGTAACAGCTAGACCTGGTTTCGATGGTGACAAACTTATTCCGGTGTGTGGTGTATTTTAACAGACATTATTTTTATAGAACATATGTCCCTTCAGCTCGAAGTATTTAACATTAGCGTAGTGGAAAGCGAATGGTACGTTAGCAAAATTTTTTTTCTCGCAGGTGCTAACTTCCACTATCGGTCTGCGTATTGCGCATGCCGCCAATCTCCATAAGATGAAGGACAACGACACCCTAGTGGCGACCAGCTGCCGGAGCGGGCCGTTCTTCTCCGGTAATGACGACATGCTTCCAGCTGTGCAGCGTGTCGCTGCCGCCAGGCGCCACCACCACCGCGCTACCATTGCTCCACCTGTGCAATCTGCCGCTCATGAACTACGCCGAGTTCGCGCGAACGTTCGGCTGCCCCGCCAACAGTGTCATGGTCGCCACGAATGACATGACCGCTGGGAGTGAGAAGAAGACATGACCGCTGGGAGTGAGTGAGTGAGTGAGTGAGTGAGTGAGTGAGTGAGTGAGTGAGTGAGTGAGTGAGTGAATAAACATTTATTGGGTCCAGCAAACCGCGGTAAACCGCGCACCTGGCTCATCCCATGACGGGACCGACAGGTCTAGCCTGCCGGCCCGATCACGGGCACGCTGAACGGCCAGGATTTATTCTTCATAGACGGCACTTCGCAGGAGTGCGTCCCACGCTTCCTTGGTAAACTTCGGGCCCAACGACCCGCACTCCCAGATCATGCGAGTCAGCGTGACCACCTGCGGCCTCCTTAGCTTGGAAGGAGGCGGCAGGAAGACCCTTCTCTCTAAGAAAAAGAATTTCTTAGAGAGAAGAATCTCTAAGAAAAAGACTGCTGAGTTCATGTCTTGCTGCGTTAGAGAAGCCAAGACCGCTTGTCGAAACGATGGCTCCAGCACCATCCCCTGCTCAAGGATTTCTCATCTAATCACGTTTTCGTCTTCTCCTGAATTTCTGCCTTGCTTGGATGGTCTACTTGCCGTATTATATCCTGACCTCCCTTATCGCGTCCTAGCCTTTAAGCTGGGATATACGAAGTGAAAGAGAAAGGCTACGTAGCGAAGCGAAAAAAAAAACAAAAAACTAAAATTACGCAGCGGATTGTCTTACTTTTCCCAACGTTCTTCACACGAACTATGCATCCGATTAATTAATGTCAATGTTCCCACCATCATAGAGAAGCCTAGTATAGAAGGAATATTTTACAAGCTTAGGCTGATAAGGTATTCTTCATTTTCAGTAGTGGATGGGTATCGTTCCCGGTGTAGCCGCTGTCCCGTGTAAGTGGCCATTGTGTCAGCTAACTTCTGATTCAAGCAACCAGAAGCTGTGGCCGGGTCGTGAGAGCCACCGTAATGCGATTAGAGGTGTGGGCGGTGTTAAGAAGTAAGCTTGAGGACATGGCGTTCTAATACTCGAACGCGAAGACTGATCGGCGTGCAACCATGCATGGCCTCAATTTGAATTCATTTGTAAGTTACAGGTTTTCAGTGTTCTTCTCGTCACAGTTTGATTTACGTTTTAATGAAATCTCTCTTGAAAATTCTGGAAACTCAAAAAAGACGTCTTCGAGAAAAAATTTGAAGGTGATCCTAATTCCTAACTTAGGTGATTGACAGCGGTACTCGCATGCCGGCGTTCTTGTGTCCTAAAGTATTCCTTGGGTTAACCTCGTGTTTCGGCATCCAGCCGAAGCAGATCCCTGAAGCCACCAAGAAAAAAGTCGGCAGATCCCACGTATCATGGGAATTTATGTTATGCGTGGCATGCGGAGAGAAGGGGACTGTGGTGTACTTTTTTTGCTGAGTGAAATATTACGAAATGACGCTAAATATATTGTCGCGACGCCAAAGCAGAGATCTTATCGCAGAGATCGAGAGACCAGCAGAAGGTCGGTCGTTTTACCACGCGCAAGCGAGTTCTTCTTTGTTCTTTCTATCTTCCTTACACAGCACATACACAATTGTTTTGTCGTCTTTCTTGCCGCAAGGACGTGGCATTTGCCTCCCACCGAATGAGCTGGGCAACCTAGGCGCTCCACATGGCAAAGCGCACACGTATGCATTGGTGGCACCCACACGACAATTGATAGCTAACTGGATAGGTACGGTTCACCCGCACGACGTGCACAACTTCGGGTAAATGCTTTCGGCACTTGGATCTACAATCACTGTCGGGAACAACCTCGTAGTTGGCTGTCCGCGCGTCGGGCGACTATGTATGGCCCAAAGTATCGTCTCCGCAGTTTTTCAGACAGTCCGCGTTTACGTATTGGAATCCAGACCCATACCTTGTCGCCTTGTGTGCAGCTAACGAACTTATGTCGTGGGTTGCACCATTTTGCATCTTGATGTTGCTGATGACAGATGCGTACGCGCGCAAGCTGTCTGACTTCCTCGGTGCGCTTAGTGAATTCCTCGGCGTCTATATGGACGTCGTCACACTCGTGCGGCAATATAGCGTTTAATGCTGTCGTGGCTTCGCGACCATGTATCAAAATGAATGGTGTCATTCCAGTAGTTTCCTGTCCAGCGGTATTATAAGCAAAGGTTACGTAAGGCATTATCTGATCTCAGCTTTTATGCTCCATGTCGACGTACATGTAGAGCATGTCGGTGAGGGTCTTATTAAGGCGCTCCGTTAGTCCGTTTGTCTGCGGATGGTATGCAGTTGTTTTCCCGTGAGCTGTGTCGCTGAGCCTGAGAACCGACCCCAAAAGTTCTATGGTGAAGGCAGTTCCCCTGTCTGTGATCACAGCTGTTGGAGCGCCATGCCGAAGGACGATGTTTTCTATGAAGAATAGTGCGGCTTCTACTGCTGTGCCCCGCTGCACAGCTTTAGTCTCCGCATAGCGACGTAATCGATGGCAACAATAACCCATCTGTTCCCTGTGCTAAAAGTTGGGAATGGGCCCAGGAAATCAATTCCAATATGGGCGAACGGCTTTGCTGGTACCTCGACTGGATGTAAGAGACCGGCTGGCTTGCCGGGGGGCGTTTTGCGTCTTTGGCAGTCGGCACAAGTTTGCACGTGATGCTTAACATCAACAGGCAGCTTCGGCCAGTAGTACTTTCGTCGCAGTCGGCACTACGTTCTGGTGTAGCCTAGATGACCAGAAGTGGCTTCATCATGGCACGCTACCATAACTTCTTTTCGAAGAGATGCAGGCACGACGAGCAAGTGCGTGCTGCCGGTTGGAGAGAAGTTTTTCTTATAGAGAACCTCGTTTCGCAAGCAAAAAGACGGCAGTCCTCTAGCAAATAACCGCGGCACGTCTTTATGTCGTCCTTCTAAGTAATCAATGAGTGGTAACAGCTCTGGGTCGCTCCGCTGCTCTTGTGCAATAGTGGTCGTCTTGACAACTCCCAATAATGCAGCGTCGATGTTCTCGTCATCAGGAGCGGCAGGCTCGACTGGCGACCACGAGAGACAGTCGGCGTTAGTATGCCTCTTGCCGTATTTATAAATGATGGTCATGTCGAGCTCATCAAGCCTAAGACTCCAGCACACCAAACGGCCAGATGGGTCTTTCAGGTTGGTGAGCCGGCACATTGGTGATGATCACTGACGACCTTGAATGAGTGGCCGTACACATACATATGGACGAAATTTCATAACCGCCCACGCCACGGTGAGGTACTCCTTCTCGGTAGTCGAGTAGTTCTCCTTTGTGCGAGAGAGAGTTCTGCTGGTGTAGGCTATTACTTTTTCACAGCCGTGTTGTCACTGCACCAGAACGGCACCCAGAACTACATTGCTGGCGTCAGTGTGAAGTGCTGTAGGGTGTTCCTGGTCGAAGTGCGCAAGAACTGGAGGTGTTTGCAGGCGTTGACATAGTTCGCTAAATGCGATGCGAAGGAAGGGAACGTCCTAGCGTGTGAGTCGTGTCACTGGCGCCGCAATACATGAAAAGTCCTGGATGAATCGTCGGTAATAGGCGCACAGCCCTAAGCGCCTCACTGCCTTTTAGTCATGTGGAACAGGAAATTTCGCTACAGCGTCTATCTTTTCCGGGTCAGGTCGAACACCCTCGTGACTGACGACGTGGCCAAAGAAGCAGAGTTCGCTGAAACCAAAATGGCATTTTCCGGCTTTAACGTCAGGCCAGCCGAGCGTATGGCTTGCAGAAGTGTGAATAAACGGCTTAGGCTCCTCAAATGTTGCTGAGAATACAACAACGTCGTCTAGATAGACCAAACATGTTTGCCACTTCAGATCCGATAGCACGGTGCCCATTAGACGCTGAAAAGTGGCTGGCGCCGAGCATAACCCGAAAGGAAGAACCTTAAATTCGTAAAGGCCGTCGGAGTCACAAAGTCAGCTTTCTCACGATATCTATCGTCGACCTGTATCTGCCAGTAGCTGCTTGGCAGGTCCATTGATGAGCAATAGCGAGCATGACGCAACCTATCAAGCTAATCATCTGTGCGAGGCAGCGGATAACGTCTTTCTTCGTGACTTAGTTTAACTTGTGATAATCTATGCAGAAGCGCAAGCTGCCGTCTTTTTCTTGACCAAAACCACGGGTAACGCCGAAGGAGTTTTCGAAGGTTGTATCACGTCATCCTTCAGCATCTTCTGTACTTGCTTTTGAATCTCCTCGCATTCTTTCGGAGCCACATGGTAGGAATTTTGTCCGATCGGTCGCATGTTATCTTCAGTAATAATTCGCTGCTCGGTCAGCGGTGTTTGCTTGACCTTTGACGTACACGAAAAGCAGTCTTCGCACTCGTGCACTAATTCAAGCAGGTGCTTCCTGTCAGAGGGCGACAGCGTAGAGAAGACGTCCACAGACCGAGTTGTCGAGGAAGACACGGTGGCGTCGTCCGATTGCAAAGCGAAACAATCCCCGGCTTGGTCTATATCTTCGTAGTTGGCAACTGCGGTCCCCTTCTGGTTGTGACGGTGGTCGTTGCTGAAGTTTGTGAGGAGCACTACTGCTTGTCCACCAGTCAGCGCCAGGACGCCTCTCGCGATGGAAACGCCTTGCGTAAGCATTAGCGTAACTATTTACTCCGCTATCACATGCTTATGCCATGGCGTCCCACATGACACAGGCATGATGCAACAGAAACTCGGCAGGAGCTTCACATCGTCGGATGCTCGCAAAGGCCCGTGTGGTTCGTCATTGGTGGTGTCGACATATGGATGTACGCAAAACGTCACCATGCGTTCACTGATAACAGCGTCATGATCTTGCAAATGTCCATGCCCAAAATGAGCTATTTAGAACACTCTGTCAACAGAACAAAAGTAACGACGAAGCTGGAATCACTTATGCGAAGTCGAGTGCTGCATTTACCCGTGGGAGTCATCAGCTGACCACCGGCACTCCTTATATGCGGCCCTGCCCACGGTGTCTTGACCTTCCTAAGGCTTGTCGCATGATCGAGAAGTCAGCGCCAGTGTCAACCAGAGCTGTCACGTGATGTCCGTTGTGGGGATTGAGGCTAGCCCGTCGCCATTGCGCGGGGTTTTTCGCTTATTTCTGCCGTCCCCATGTCCTCGCATGACTCTCCCCTCCTCCGCGGTCCGTCGGTTCTGGGAGAGCGGGAGGAACGCTAACCTCGCACCCGGCGCCGATTCTCGACTGTGGCGCCGCGCTCGAGTCTCGCGTCTGGCGAGACGTTTCGCGCGCGCGACGGGAGTCAGAATCTCTCTGGACAGCGTGGGGTAAGCACGTCTTTTGTTTTCCGTCCGTCGGCTCCTTTGTTCTTGGGGTTCGCTCGGACGGTTCGCCAACGGTGCCTTGCGCCCGCGGCGAACGCTTACCCTGCGTTGCCCTTTTCCGAACGCTAGGCCGAAGAGCGATGCGGTGTGTTCGCGCGTGGTCTTACTACGCCGAGCCGTACCTATCGAAGCCGACGCGAGCGGAGTTTGCCCTCACTCGAGCGATCGGGCCCTTTGGTTACATCGTGAGAGTACGCAGCATAGTCGCGTGGGAACGTTTCCCTAAGCGACGTGTCGCCGTGAGCCCTTTTGCCCGCGGAGACGTGCTAGCGGCACCCTTTGTGTTGTATTTTCGCCCGTGGCGTGGTTAAGCCCGTTGCTTTTCCCGCCGCCCTTTGGGAGCGGGCGTTGTACTGCGTTTTGTGGTGTTGCCGCAGGCAATAAAGTGTTGCGGATCCCGAGAGCAGTATACTGTGTACTTGCCGCGCTGCGCTCGGTGCCTTTGCTGCCCGAACGCACTTGTGCTGCGGCACGCTGGTTCATGCGAGGCGACGGCAAACGCGGCCCTGTGGCTCGCTAAGTCCGAACCCACGCTAGTGGCCGTACTCCTGTGAGGTACGTGCACACTACACTGGCGCCCAACGCGGTATCAAAAGCTCCTTAAGCTTTTGACTGCTCTTAGCGAGTCAGTACGCCTATGCGATTCGGGCTCGCCGCAACATGTCTGCTTCGCGGGATTTTTGTCCGCTGACCGTTTTAGCGGATGCCGCGTTGCTCAACGAGGCCAGTGCCTCTAACAAGGGGCACCTTTGTGCACCCGTACGTGTCGCAGCCCCCTGTGGTGGTGAAGACACAAAGCGCCTCTCAGCTCCCTTTGGAGATGGAGCGTTGTTTCGGAATGGGCCCTTTGCCCTACCCGAACGGTTCGCTCAGGCGCCTTCGACTGCTGCAGTACCCTTTGAAATGCGTGGCAGTTCGACGGCACAGTGCTCGCAGTCGGTTCCCTGCGGAATTGACGGGGCGCAGGCTAATACGATGGTGTGTTGCAGCCGTTGGCCTTTGCCAGCCGCTCCTTGGTCCCCGCGGAGAAAAAATTATTCCGTGACCGAAAAGGAGTGCCTCGCCATCGTGTTTGCATTGCGGAAGTTTGACGTCTACCTTGATGGGACGAAGTTCGTGGTGCAAACGGATCACAGTGTGCTCAGCTGGCTGATGCGGCTCCGTGAGCCTGCGGGCAGGCTGGCGCGCTGGGCTCTCCTGATGAAGCATTATGACTTTGCAGTGCAGTATCGTAAGGGGAGCACCAACGTGGTAGCTGACGCGCTATCTCGTGCCCCATTGTCTGCCGAGAACCTTGATCCCGGTTCGACAACCGCTAGCGGTGCCTTTGCACAAGCAAGCGTCAGGGGCGAAACAGCGGCTTCCCCGCCGTTCGGCGAAAAGGGCGAGTCCGCATTCGGACGAACCTTGGCTGCTATCCAGGTAAGCGGCGCACCGCTAAGCGGGCTAGCGGGGGAGCTTTCCAAAGGCCACGATGCCGAGAGCGAACCCGTGACGCCGGCGCAAGCGGCGGTTGCTGCGGTCCTGAGTGGGCGCGATACCAGGCTCCCCTTTGGGAGAATGGGAATCGCTTTCAGCAGACAAGAGCTACTGAAGGATCAGCAAAGTGATCCGTTTTGTCGCGAAATATGCGACGGTCTCAGGGAGACGGAGCGCCGTTACCTTGCGTACCTGCAGCGGGCGCGGAAGGGGGGCTGGAACCAGCGTGTGTCGCTGTGTCCCCCGCGGATTCATATTTGCTGGACCATGACGGGCTCGTGCTGAAATACGTAGCCACCGATGACGAGTCCATTGATCCGTTTAAGGTGGTTATGCCCAAAAGTCTGAGAGTCGCCCTGTTGCGATCCTCTCACGACGAACCCATGGCCGGTCACCTGAGTGGCTCGAAAGTTTTCGCAAAACTGAGCCATGTTGTGACCTGGTCCGGCATGAAGCGTGACGTTTATCGCTATTGCCGTTCCTGCCACGTCTGTCAAACGGTGAAATCTAGGGGTGGCAAGCCACCTGGTCTGATGAAACCGATTGTCAGTGAGCGTCCGTGGCAAGTTATAATATGAGGAAGCGGTCACCTTTGTGATTTCGCGCCGGACGGCGGACCTTTTTTTCCGCAACCGAAGGCCCTCAGTTTACTCTCTAGCCTCAGTATAGGTTAACTTCTTTACGGCCTGTGCTCGCAAAGAAGTCGACCCCGCCCAGTTTGCTGCTAATTTTTCTCTTTAAATGTTCATGTGTATTTGATATACCTTTGTATGTTTTCTTTTTGCCAAATATTAAGTGTCATTTTGTTCTGTTTACTTTTTCGTCTTTTATTTCTTGTGCCTGCGGAAGGCTTCGTGCATACTGGTGCTTATGCGGTGGGGGGAGAGGAACGAAGGACGCTTTGCGCCTTCCATCGCGCCCGTTCTCCGGAGGTGTGTGTGCGCGTGCTTGTGTGCGTGCTTACGTGCGTGGTGCTGCTGTGCGTGCCCGGGAAGAGTGCGCGTGGTGGACTCAACCCATCGACGTGAACACTGGCGGTGCTCGGGGGCAATGACCCGCAGACGTCAGACAGCCCGGCTATGCCCTGCTTTCGGCCATCGCCGTGAAGCCTTGCTGCCTTTCCACCTTGGCTCCTGCGTGAGGTCAGCTGACATAGCAGCTACACCTGCACTCTGCCGACTGCCAGGACGCCTCGCAGCCAGTTTCGCAGAGCCGGCTGCCCCAGCGAGGTCTCCCGTCATCCAGCCGAAAATTCGGGACCTCCACCACCACGACTGAAGCGGCGTTCGTCGGACTCGCAGTCAAATCGTCGACAAGAGCCACGAGCCATCACTGAGCCCGTTCCCGGTATGCGGACCCCAAACGGGACTCTTGCATCGCACTCGGGCATCCATCCAGCGGACTATATCACGCCCTGCCTCCCCTCCGCGCTGTGGACGCTCTCCCGCTCAAGCATCACGAACATTTGTATTATTTCATTTAATCCCTTCCGCAGTGCCATGTGTTTCAACCATATTGTATTTTGTTACTTATTATATTTCTTTTTTTTTAGCAGCTATTACAGGGCTGGACTGAGGTTAGCTGTTGCTCATAGCAGTGTCATTTTAACTGCATGGGTGACGGCCGGCTGCCTTTCTGCAGACCGGTAAAGGGCAAATTTAGGAGAGGGGGATGTGGGGATTGAGGCTAGCCCGTCGCCATTGCGCGGGGTTTTTCGCTTATTTCTGCCGTCCCCATGTCCTCGCATGACTCTCCCCTCCTCCGCGGTCCGTCGGTTCTGGGAGAGCGGGAGGAACGCTAACCTCGCACCCGGCGCCGATTCTCGACTGTGGCGCCGCGCTCGAGTCTCGCGTCTGGCGAGACGTTTCGCGTGCGCGACGGGAGTCAGAATCTCTCTGGACAGCGTGGGGTAAGCCCGTCTTTTGTTTTCCGTCCGTCGGCTCCTTTGTTCTTGGGGTTCGCTCGGACGGTTCGCCAACGGTGCCTTGCGCCCGCGGCGAACGCTTACCCTCCGTTGCCCTTTTCCGAACGCTAGGCCGAAGAGCGGTGCGGTGTGTTCGCGCGTGGTCTTACTACGCCGAGCCGTACCTATCGAAGCCGACGCGAGCGGAGTTTGCCCTCACTCGAGCGATCGGGCCCTTTGGTTACTGATCGTGAGAGTACGCAGCATAGTATCGTGAGAACGTTTCCCTAAGCGACGTGTCGCCGTGAGCCCTTTTGCCCGCGGAGACGTGCTAGCGGCACCCTTTGTGTTGTATTTTCGCTCGTGGCGTGGTTAAGCCCGTTGCTTTTCCCGGCGCCCTTTGGGAGCGGGCGTTGTACTGCGTTTTGTGGTGTTGCCGCAGGCAATAAAGTGTTGCGGATCCCGAGAGCAGTATACTGTGTACTTGCCGCGCTGCGCTCGGTGCCTTTGCTGCCCGAACGCACTTGTGCTGCGGCACGCTGGTTCATGCGAGGCGACGGCAAACGCGGCCCTGTGGCTCGCTAAGTCCGAACCCACGCTAGTGGCCGTACTCCTGTGAGGTACGTGCACACTACACCGTTTATGAGAACGCTAAGATCGGCACGTAGAACTCCATGAGCATTAATATTCGTCGTAGTTGTCGTCATATCTTCTTGCGGCGGTAGCGGGGAGTTTTCGGCGTCTGGACGATTGGCCACCTTGTCCCCGTAGGTCGCAGCATCTCCGGCGAGGGCTAGGCGAAAGGCCTCCGGCGACGTCAGCGTTGTTTTGGCGGTTCGGGGAAGTGCGATCTATAGGTGACGGAGATTGCCAGCGACGGCGTGGTGAAGCTGCTTGGCCGGTCGACAGGTGATCAGCGTCGTGGGTGCGACGGTATTCAAAGCGGAAAGCAGCGGGACTAGAAAAGTCCCGCTGCTTACCAAACCAGGAATTTCGATGATGACAATAGCGGGCAATGTGTCCTGGTTCCCCGCAGAGGAAGCAAAGGGGTAGACGGTCGGCCGTGCGCCACAAGTCGGTTCGGTGATCTGGTGGTCGACTCACAGAATCGCGTTGCCACCAAGGCACGGCTGGAATGGTGTCGCCTCAGCTGAAGGTGGGGGACGACGGACCACATTAGCATAGCTCAATGGATGTGGCTCAGGTCATGGAGCGGGTAATGTAAAGGCTTGCCTCAACTCTTGGCGCACGATTTCGGCAACAGAAGCGACGAGCGGCTTGGTAGGAGGAACGCCGAGGGCCCAAAGTTCCTCAGGCAGTATTTCCCTGATCATTTGTCGTAGGGAACTTTCGCAGACGGGAGTGTTGTGAGCTGCAGCACTTACTGGCACGCGGTTGGCCAGGTGGTCAAAGTGGCGGCATCGTTGTTGCAGTGCGCGCTGGATGACAGTCGTCTCTCTTGTAAATTCATCGACTGTTGTGGGTGGATTTCGTACAAGGCCCGCGAACAGCGGTTCCTTAACGCCCCGCATCACGTGACGCACCTTCTTCGCCTCGGACATGTCAGGGTCAGCTCGTCGATACAGAGTGACCATATCTTCTGTGTACATCGCGACGGTTTCGTTGGGCTTTTGCACGCGGTCTTCAATCAGTTGCTGTGCGTGATCCCGTCGGTTCGAGCTCAAGAACGTTTCAAGGGGCTGGCAGTGGAAATCTTCCCAAGTTTAGAAAGTTGCCTCGCGGTTCTCGTACCACGTGCGAGCGCTATTTTCCAGCGTGAAATAGGCACGGCCAAGTTTTTGTTGTTCGCTCGTGATTTACAACAGCGACCCGTTGGAACTGTTCGAGCCAGTCCTCGACTTCCTCGTACTCTTACCCACGGAAGATTTCCAGAACGCGAGAATGTTCAAGAGTCACCTAGCAGGGGCGAGCTGTCTGTGATGGAAGGAGAACCGTCAGTGTTGTAGGAGCTGCCATGCTGGTAACAGGAGTAATAGTTGAGAACTCCGGACTTATGCCTAGTAGGCGCCGGCTGAATCGGTATACAGGAGTCGTGACGAGAGGTTGAATCTCTGGAATGGGTGTACGGGTTCGAGCAAGGCTGTCCTGCATCAGGTTGCAGGCTCCTGCACCTCCACCAGTGGCGCGACGTCAAAGCAGAGGTCTTAACGCAGAGATCGAGAGACCAGCAGAAGGTCGGTCTTTTTAATACCGCGCGCAAGCGAGTTCTTTTTTGTCCTTTCTATCTCCCTTACATAGCACATGCACAAATTGTGTTGTCGTCTTTCTTGCCGCAAGGACGTGGCAATATGTACAAATGTTATACGCACAGACTTATGTTGAACAGTCGCATATGTTCTATATAACCAGTTGTTTACAGTTGCGTAATAATGAGAACAACAACATGGGTATTACCAACCCCAGAAGCGGTAAGCTGATATGTAGCGCTTGAGCTCGTGGAGGTGGTAGCCCTGGCTGGCGCTACGTAGACCAACTTCAGTGGATTGTGCTAAGGGATACAATTGACGTTAACATGACGTCACGCCGGTATCGTAGGAGTACGTAGGAATGGTAATAAAATTAGATAGCGAGCACTGCAACCACAGCTGACATTTCACCAACATTGCGCCTGCATAGGGTCTTTTTCTAAAGCAGTTCCGAGACCTGGCGTGGCTCTGTGGTAGAACACTTGATTGCCACGCGCAATGCTTGTGTTCGATCCCTGCTGCGACTCTGACATTTATTCTTTGCATTCGTCCGGTGAACACTGCCCATGTAAGCTTTTCTTAACGCTCTCGCATTTAAATTACCAATTCTGTTCTCGCCGCCCCTGAGTAGATGTAAACAATGAATCACCTGTGGCACATACCCGCATACCGTGGCCCATGGTATACGAATATGTGCCGCACGTCTCTGGAGGAAAGGCTTCTACGAGGTACGCGACAGGATAATCAAGTTATTCATGTCACGATCAGCCAAACATATTTATCATTACCGCTTACCCTCCCATACGAATTTCCATCTACCCCAAGTTGAGGAGGCGATCACGAGAGCACCGAGACGTAGGCGTCTAGATAGATAGACAGACAGGTAGATAGTTACGTATAAAGTGCCTACAGTTCACTAAGAAATGCTTCACATTTCAAAATCGTATGGTTGAGATCTATTCCGCCAGGCATTGCAACAATGCGAGATTCTCACCAGACAGGCGTCTGTTCTTTCAATGAACTCATTCGGTTAAATTTCATTAAGTATCCTGACACTAAATTGACCCTTCCCTTAAGTAAACCTACGCTGTAATAGCACATGTATCCGATGTAACTGCTAACTTGAACCACGACCACCGATTTATTACCAGCTTTATTTCGTAAAACAAATATTCGGAATATTCGGAAAACCGCAACCGGGAGTGTTTAAAAGAGTGCCACTCGTTTCTCGTGCCACTTAAATAGTATCGCAAAATTACAGGACGATTATGGAAGACTATAGTAAGAGTACTAGGTTTTATTTACTTCAATCATGTCTTTCATGCCGCATCAATAACACCTTCTTGCTTTAGACCAACTTTATTATGTGTTGCTACGTGCGATAGCACAGTTTTTCAAGATCCAAAGAATTCGAAGCTTTTCAGACACTGACAGACCGTCTCTGTGCGAAGCACTTGAACTTAAACAAATGTTCCTTGATTCATGCACATACAGGTCGCTGTGGACTTCTGTGCATTGCGAATGCAAGCATATTCAATGCAGCTGCAAGGTGTCATGCTCTCGGGTAAGTCTACCGCTTGCTCTTGCAAAGAGTGCATTGAATACAAATGCGTAGAAAGGCCTATATTTTGCGCCGCCCTCAATACGCTCACGCGCCGGATAAAGCTATTTGTTTAAAATAGCATATGGATTATGTTCTGTTCTGGCTGTTGCTTTCACATGGTTATAGCTAGCGACTAACAGCGCCAAATGGGTTCCTTTGTTCTTCTAGAGTATGTTTTCTTCAGCGTTTTGTGAGAGGAAAGAATACGCTGCATCAAACTAACACAAACTCTTTTTGTCATGACATTTTCGGCGACCGCAATACTGTTGCCCACCAATACATTGACTGCTAGTTATCACTTATTGTTCTTATACCGCTTATACCTTTGCTACCGTGCAAGCCAAGAGCCACACAGCTGTTGTAAAATAATAAAAGATATCGCGCAACAGGAATCGCAGGAATCTAAGCTTTGTTGGACGTAAAAAAATACACTTTGCACAGTGTGTATGGCTATGTAGTAGTTCTTCGAGGAGAAGAAAATGGCGTTATCTTCTGCGAATGTTGTGGGAGCACGGCTCTGTTGCCTATGCAGTGCTATCGGGGTTCCATGGTAGCCTGAGATGTTGATGCACGCTGACGCCTAGCACCACGTCTTCTCCTTTCCGACGCCTAAAGTTGGCGACCATCAGGAACACTTCGTGATTATCTTGTTCCGCAGCTCTACAATACCTCAGTACTCTGAGGTAGTAAGGTATTGAGGTACAAGGAAAGGACGGAAAATGTTTTAAATGAATGTGAAGCTTGGGCGTACGTTTAACACGAGCCTGCATGAATCCCTGTGCTTTAGGGATAGCACGGGAAAGATTAACAAGTCCGCGATAGAGATCAGCAAAGAAACTAGATAAAAACTTCGAAAAACGCGGGTGGTGGTATGTGTGCTTGAACAACCAACACGTCACACTGAACTGGCTTGTGCACTTTGTGACATCATTCTTTGTGGGCTCTGCCGCCTTTGGATGCTGTCAAGATCTTTTCGACACTTGCTTCGAGTTTTGGCTGGTATGTCCGAGTTTTGTGCTTGTTTACCGGCTGCTTGTGGCTTCGGCTGCGGGCGGCCATCCGTTAGACTTGCAGCTGCTTCAGCCCGAAGTGCCATGAATGTCGTCAGCTCGCCTAACTTTCATCACGCTTTCGTCTACTTTGACTGAACTGTTCGCCTAGCGCGCCGCCGAGTTGCAGGTTTCCTCTTTGTACCTGACCATTGCCAGCAAGCTACTGTCTTCCATTTCGGTGCTCATCATGAGATTGGTTCGGCCACCCCCTGTCTAGCAGAGCGATGATGTATCGTCCTCGTCTCGTCATCTGCAGCACAAGAAATCATGAACCACCACCTGCCCTAAAAGCTAAAAGCGTCTAATTTCTACAGACACGTTGGGATGTCGAGTTTGGCGAAGGATGAATCTCAGCATAAAAAAAATTTTTAAAAAATGTTATTACTGTTTATTCGATCAGCAGCAGCAGCGGGCGAGCATACTTACGCTACGCTCGTCTGGATAGCGTAGCAGTAATGCCCTTCCTGACCGTGCAGCCTGTTTTTGTAGCCACCACCGGAGACGCATACCTCGGCTGATGCTGCAGTGGCGCTGTATTTTGTCGTAAAGGCAGTGCAGCTTGTAGCTGTGCTACGCCAGGCTGGGTGATAGCGATGCGGAGGCTGTGTAGAAATATGCGCAATGTGTGTTGCCGCACACGAAATACTGGCCGTCTTCCATAAGGCCGTTTCATACAGCTAGGTTTACCCAATTTCCGGAGTTTGAACAATAATATCGCGGCACCAATATGCGCGGTCAACTTTTCGTAGATTTCAAGTAATTTTTTTTGGCAATACAAGATTTGCAATAAGTGCCTAGAGTCGCCCAAATCTTGAACTAGCGTGCGCACTGGCGACCTTTCTGTTCGTCAGCGCCATATGACGGACTGAAGTTGAAAAAAGAATGAAGGCTGCTTCGTACTAGTTGGGACAAGCCTGAAGGAAGTGCGGAGCTGGGCCAGCCTTCTTTGCTTTTCTTCGGTTTTCTCTTTATTCCTTGTTCTCTTTTCTAGTTTTCTCTGCTTTTTATTTCCATTTATTTCTATTTCCTGCCTATTTTTCCTTTCTTTCTCTTTCTTTACATTTCTCTCTTGCTTCCTCTTTCAATTTTTATACGTGGCTTGTGTTGTCGTGCTTTCCTAGCCATAGCAGCAATGTCCATACTTTATATCATCATCAAGGCACTCGAAGAGCAAGAGAAAGAAGACTTCTCTTTCGCGCAAGCAAGCGCTCAATATGCTACATTTGGCTATGCTATGTTTAGTTTTGCCTGCGTTAAATCATCATCAACGCGCTCGAACAGCAAAAGAAAGAAGACTTTGGTTTATACTGCTACGGTATGAGCCGGGCGTGTGTAAGAGCAAGACGATGTTGTCTGGTGCGGCCTTAGGACTCCTTCGCCGAAACATCGTGCCCATATGAAATAAAAGCTTGGCCACTAATCTTCAGGGTTGACCCGTCAGCATCGCGTCCCCTGCAATGTTGAAATTTTTGGCGTTTTGGCAATAGTGCGGGTGGGTGTGAATCTGGAATACGATGTTGCACATGTGGTGAGGGTCACACACACTCTGACTGCACTGCCCAAGATGAGAGGTGTTGCCTCTGTGATGTTGCTCATAGAGCGGACTATTCTAGTTGTCCCGTTCATTTTCAAGAGAAGTAACTACTGGAAGTAGTGGACAGGAGACGATGTTCTAGGAGAGAAGCAATGGCAGTTATCAAGGAAAGGACACAAGGTTATGCTGGTATTACTGCTCGTCAGAATGCAATGGCAGATGCTAGTATTGCACAAACAATTGAGCCCGCAGTGGAAAAGGCAATGTCAAAAGCAACGGACAGGTTATTTACCAACCTCTCGGAATGCTTGTATCAGATAATGAACACTCAGTTAACTCAGCTGATAAATAACTCAACAGCTTCTCCCCAGAAACGTTCTATGCTGCCAACTCAGCAGGAAGCAAGATGTTGTACGAATGAAGATAGGCGGCCCCTAGATGACTTCTGGGAGGCTAATAAGTGTACAGGGAGCGAAGGTAGCCTCCACACCCTAGATCTGAGTGTAAATACTGATGTTTAAATAGATTGGAGTGCCAGCAAACATAGCCGATCCCCTCTAAATGAATCGTCTTTCTTGTCGCCTGAGATTAAAACGAAAAATGCCCCGCCTAGCAAGGTCATAAAGAAAAGCATTCTTGAGAAGATTGTTTCTACAGTTGGTGTATCCAATGATTGAGCCTTTGGAAGTTTTGCAGTAGAATTGTTCAATTTTTTCAGCTTCCACAGATTTATCGCGCCTCATTGTTGAGACAGATCCCGATATAATATTATTGCAAGAGTCTTGGTTAGTTCCAGATCAGTATTACCATTAAAAATTATTGGTCATTTCGTCTACATCGACTGTCAAGAGGGGATGGGTTGCTTACATTAATTTCAAACAGAGTTTACCGCAAGGCAAAAATGGCACTTCAGCTTCTGTCGTCGGAGCACGCAAGTCTAGTAACTGCATATAACATTTTACATAGCAAATGTACATTATCGGTCAGGGGTTCACGACACAAACCTTTGGACAGTGTAATCTCTATTAGCGGTAGTAATGCCCATCACATAACATGGGGCTTACGGACACACTCGTGCGGAACTCGGTTAATAGTCACACTTGTCACAACTCAGGCACACCTATTTTTATCAGAGGGATGTCTACCTCTTCTCTAGATGTGACTTTTTCGGGGTCAGGTTTTTGTATCTCATGTTGGTCGACCATTGATTATGTTACTAATAGTGATCACATTCCGGAGATGATTGTATGCCCAATGGAATAATCTGGAATAATCTTGAGTGTTAGCGCCTTGCGTGCATACTTAACAAAACGATCTACTACAACCGAGAAGCTTCTGGAACGCTAAGGCGCGGTCTGCGCCGAGTACTGTTGATAGTCTTTGTGCGCGGGAACCGAATGCAGTAAAAGAAACGCGCGTGGCAATATCTATATTCTCTAGAGGACTCACGTGCATAAATTACAGTACGTTTAAAAATAGCTTGCGATGCTCCATGGCTTCTCTATCAGAAGCAACGTTAAAACAAAAAAGCATTGAGCATTTGTTCAGTTTTAAAGGAGTCGCGTAGAAAAGAGGAATTTGATGTTCACTCAGCTGAACAAAAGTCTATGTCGCGATGTTGGAATGATGACTGCACTCGGGATTACAGGCGTAGAAAATCCGCCTGGAAGAAGCTATTACACAATAAATGTCCTAAAAACTGGTCAGATTATAAATTCATTGCAGGTACATTTAAACGTATGGTGGTGAAAGCAAAAGTGAAGTATGATGAAAAGCATTTCGAATTCCTTTCGAAATCAAATAATAAAAGAGCACTATTTGGCTTTCTCAGATGTAAGAAACTAATTCCTCAATGAGTAAATACTGAATCCATAATTTTATCATACAGGAACTGATGCAGTCTTTGAAGAGCATAGCGCAAGGTTTGGAAAAACGATTTTCGTCTAAGGTTAATCCCCATTCATTAATTCCGCGTTCAGGTGATAGTTTTACCGAAATATCAATGAAGGAATTATCATAGGTTATAAGGAAACTTCCTGCGGCTGATCCAGGCCCCGGTGGACTCACTTAGGCAAAATTGAAAATTTTATTCAAAGAGTCACTGAAGCAGGTACTTAATATAGTGAATTATTCCGTAAAAGAAGCTTGGATTCCAACTGAATGACATATCGGCAAAATTATACCTGTTTTAAAAAACGAGGTGAAGGCTATGTTTTAGACAATATCAGGTCAATAGCATTAACGTCCAATTTTGTCAAGTTAATAGAAAGAGCATTGCACATTTGGATAATGAAGTGTGTAGACGGAGAAATGATTCTTCGCCCACGTCAAATTGGATTCATACAGGGATGTTCCGTATGGCAAGCGCATATCGACCTCATGAGTCGGATACATCTGGCGCGGCACCAGGGACAGTATGGAGCTTTAGTTACGCTGGACATCCCAAAAGCGTACGATAGTGTCGAACATAGTGTACTTGTGAGTCGTCTGAGAGAAATCAACTTCCCGCATTATTTAGAAGCGTGGATTACGGAATGTTTAGGTAATAGAAAATTTTATTGCTCTACGAATGTAGTTTTGTCAAGTACTTATAAACAGAAAAAAGGAGTTCCCCAAGCGGCTGTTCTGTCGCCGGAATTATACCATATTTTAAAGCTCGATTCTATGTAATGAGAATGTGCACACGTACGCCTATGTGGATGACATAGCGTTCTTTTCATCAGCTAATGACATTTACGCTCTCTATCAAAACCTGCAAATGTACTTATTTGAAATAGAACACTGGCTTGATGTTATTCATCTTTCTCTAAACGTGAACAGGTGTGCATTGTTAGTATTCGCTCTAAAAGACCCAGTACATATATCTCTTTCATACAAACTTGACATCATCGCACAAGTTCAAAATATCAAATATTTGGGAGTGATATATGACAGCTCTCTCTTACAACAAAACTACATAGAATACATTTCAGCAAAGGGTGTTCAGGCAGTTGATATATTACGCAGAATAGGCGACAATAGATCAGGAATTCGTAGAGCCACATTATTATCAATATACGACATGTATGTAAGACCGGTTCTCGAATTTTGGTGTGCTTTATACTCTGGGGCACCTGCCTATAAGCTTCATCCCCTTGTTCTGCTGGAGAAGCAGGCACTGCACATGTGCTTTGGTCTACCTAAATCTATAGTGAATATTGTTTTGTATAAAGCAGCTAGAATTCCCTCACTCTTAACCAGATTCAGAATATTGGCTGTACAAACATATTTAAGGGCATATGAATCCCCTTTAATGCGTAAGCAAAGTTTTCATTTCACAACCTGGTTTATTTTTTGATGGTCATTAGCCTAGATTTTACACACTTCAAATAAAATTTGTACAATCTCTTCTCGATCCACTGTCCGTCTAAATTAGAGAGGCTATTCTGGTTTGTAATTTGACAAATTCTCTTCAAATCTACTTTGATGACATTTTCCTCAATACTGCTAAACACCTACCGAGTAACATGTTAAGAGCTACTCTACAGGACTACCTGCTAAGAATGCAAGCGATTGTCATCATTGGGATGGACGCATCGTAGAGAGATGAAAAGAGTGGCATCGTTATATGCTGCCCTGTTCTCGACTGATCCTTTTCACTCCGAATTGCAGGTTTCAAACCCATATTTATTGCAGAATTTTTAGCGGTAGTAGTGGCCCTTTCTAAACTGCCCACATCAATAATTTTCGCCGTAATAATAAGTGACTCTTTATCAGTGCGCAGTGCGCTGACGGCATCCGATGATTCGAAAGCATTGAAAGATTTCAATTCCCTAGTACCCGATCACTTACCTTATGTTCGATTAGTATGGGTACCTGGGCATAGAGGCCTATTCCTAAATGAAAGAGCTGATGCACTTGCGAAAGCGGCGTTAGACGGACCGGCTATTAACATCACTCGATCCTACATCAGTTTTTATAGTATTGGCTAGATTTTGGAGGCAAATGATGATGCGACAATTCTCTATACCGTCTCTAAGAAATTCCCCGGATTTTAATCATTTATTGACACCCTGGGAAGGTACCTCATGCCATAGAGGTCTTGAAGTTATAATTACTAGGTTACGCTGTCGTATTTCATCATTAAATTTTTATTTGTACGGGCTTGGCACCCTCCCCGCTTTGTTCTTATTGTGGGGAAGAGGAAACGATAGAACATTTTCTGATCTCTTTTCGAAAGTCTTCCGCATTAAGACAGATATCTCTAAAAACGCCGTTACGCATCATTGGACTACATTTAACAAGTTCAAATTTACTATCCCTAGGTGCACTTACCATGGGCACAGCAACGGGAAAGTATGCGAGGCCGTGCAAGATTTCATAGAACAGTCAAAGAGATTTACACAGTAACCACAGTTCCAAAGTTCCGCATTTGACCAATCTAGGCTAAAGGAAATTTTCCTCTACATGATTAATTTATTTCTTATTCGACAAGAATTAACTTGACCCACCTTTTTTTCCCCAAGAATAATTAAAAATACTTTTGTTGTAGAAAACGAGAAATTATTGTTTTCTGGTTTCTAAATATTTTTTTTTCTAAGCTACTCGATTCTTGGCCAATCTCCTAGGGTGGGTGTGAGCCATAAGTTTAGGATCTACATCAACTCCTTTTAACGCGACAGCGTTAAAGAGCTCGTTTCGCAGAAATTCCGGCGTCGGTGTCGTTGGTTGTGAGCGAAAAGTCATCTTGTCCGTGACCGCAAAAATCGAGAAAGATACAAATAAAGTAAATAATAATTTCTGGGTTCGAGTGAGGATCGAACGCAGGCCGTCTGCGTGGCAAGCAGGTGTTATGCCACATAGCCACGCGTATGCTTGGAAATACATTGAAAATAACTTCCTGCTTGGAAATGCAGTGAAAATAACTCGTGCTTCGCAAACACACACGTCCTGTATACATACGTCACAATAAAACATGCAATATCGAGTAATATTGCGTGGTACAAGCGTACAATGCCATCGGGCGTCACAATACGTGAATATCATAACGACATCGGGGTTCAAAGCCGTCTACCCATTACAAAAGGCACACATGTTACTGCGCGTATTCCCTTAACACCACGTTGCGGGTGCATAGCAAGTATGCCCTAAGTCAGGGGTCTCAAACTCACATCAGCCAGCGGGCCACGGTCACGCAATTTAGCCCCGCAAGGGCCGGTCGGTACAGGGAAGAAGGTAAGAGCGGGGGGGGGGGGGGGGGGGGCTGTAATTCGTACATTTTGCCAGCAAACGTACGTTACAATTTAAAAGCAATCCTTTCCACATCTCATGTACAGACCATTTCTGAAGGAGATACGGCGCAAGAATTTCAACATGCCGATGACGGTCGCCAAAATGACTAAAATCTGGACACGGATTCTGAAAATAGTTTTTGTTCCACGGTTATGTTTCAACACATCGTGACCACATGGGGTCACGATGTGTTCGATCAAACTACATTAGGTAGTGTGCATTATGCCTGACAAGAATTCACATATTAAAAAAAAGACGCCCTAATAGGGATCGTCTGTTATATTTTCGTAATAGGAAAGACTAAGCGTTGACATCTCCATCCCCTCACCTCTTCAAAAACACACAAGGGTCCCTTATGCATTCTCTTAAGACGACTGGAAGGCGAAGTAATCTTTTTTCTTTTTTTTTCTTCTCAGTCGATGTATTTATACTCCCACGCCCCTCTCCGAAAGCTTCCTGCACCTAACGTGTACTTCCACTGCCTCCAGAACCGGAGGCACTGCCAGCTTTCTGCACTTGACATCGTTTTGCACTGCCTCTGTGATCAGCCCACCTTTGACCAAGCGACAGTGTCATGTGATGACATCATCATGCGACGTCCAGTTACGCGATGTCATGATTACGTCAGAAATTTTAATGATATGTGATGGTACGATTGCGTCATATAGTGATATCATCTCGTGATGGTGATTTTTCGTATCACTCGTGTTGATGCCGACGGTGCGGTCGCCGACGGTAAGTTATGGCGCTTAAGAGGCATCTAAGGCTTTCGCCTTAAAAAGAATAGTCGATTGTAAAGGTTATAATAGTAATAAAAAAGTCAAAGTATTGGCCGCAAGGGCGAAGCAATGAATGCGATAGCAACAAATTGGCATTTCACGTGAAGAGCGCGAACTAACAAGTGTCACAGTTGTTACTGCACTGTGTTTGAACAGCAAGCTTCTTTCGGAAACGGGGCCTCTGCAGCGAGCGAAGTGACCTTTGTGCGCTCTGTAACCTAAACACAGTCTTTCCGACTAAAGCACGCGACGTAAAACTGCCCCCCATCCCCCCCCTTCCACCCCAAGATAAGCACGCGCGCGCGCCCGGGCAAAGGCGACTACGCCCTGCAGGCCAAAGCGCAAGGGGAGCCAACGCATCACAACGAGTGGGGCGCCGAGCGCGCACTTTGCGCCATCTCACTTTCTTCGTGGCTTTTGTATTTAGTGTGCGCATTTGTTATGCGCTTCTTCTCATCTGCACATTATCATAATCATCATCATCCATTTGTCTCTCTGTCCTCATCGTCACCGAGTGTCATCACCATCATCATCGGGTGTGTGCGCGCTCTGCCTCAGGCTGCCTGTTCGCTGCCGAGTTCTCGGGCAGAATAAACGCTGTCTAACCCAAGACGTCATACGTAGTGGAGGTGAATTTTCAATCCCCGGTCCTCTACCAGCCCCCCTCTACTCCCTGGAGCTTCGTTCAGGCCGGCGCTTGCGACCGCTGTCCGCCAACATGTCGCAGAACGAGCCTGCCGGCGCTGCTGCCATCTCCAGCCCACCGTCGCAAGCCACGCCTCCTGTTTACGTACATGGACACCAGCGTGACCCCCCCCTCTCTTCGCCGGTCTTCGCGGAGAAGACGTGGAGGACTGGCTCGATGAATACGGCCGCGTGAGTGCTGCTAATCGGTGGGATGATACCGCCAAGCTGCGTTACGTCTCTTTCTATTTAACCGGTGTCGCGAAGACGTGGCACTTCAACCACGTCATCGGCTTACCCGACTGGGCTACCTTCGAGCAGCAGCTCCGTCATGTCTTTGGCACACCGGCCATTCGATCCGCAGTCGCGAAGAGAACTCTCGGTACTCGCCAACAACATCCCGTTGAGTCGTACACGTCGTACATCGAGGACGTTCTTGCGCACTGCTGACGTGTCAATTCGTCCATGCCGGAGTCGGACAAAGTACGCCATATTTTGAAGGGTATAGGTCCTGTTGCCTTTAATGCCCTCGCTGCACAGAACCCGGCTACCGTTGCCGACGTCGTTGCAACATGTCAGCGCATCGTTGCCCTGGACTCGGTTCGTCTGCAATCAGACATTGGCCAACACCACTCTGTAGTGGACGCTGACTGCTATGTTTAGCCGCTAGTAGATGGCACTGTGAGCATGCGAGCGCTAAGGTCCCTAGATAAAACAACTTGTTTTATCTAGGGACCTTAGCGAGCGCCACCTTACATGAGGATGATAGTCGGGCGCAGATCCGAATAAAGGGCTTTCTTGTTGTTGCTACGAGCCGCGCTCGTGTCTTTCCACTCGGCGTCTCTGAACATGGTGTCAGAAGTGGGCGACTAACGCGGAGTTATGGACGCGACAACCGGTACAGACGCCGGGCCTTCCAAGCTCAACGTCGTGCACATCGGTACGCCGGGACTTCAGCCTCCGTCGCCGTTCAACTTCACAAGCCCTGGGGAATGGACAACATGGATAACGAGGTACGAAGATTACGCCTTTGCCGCCGGACTCAACACAGCCACCGACGAGGTGCAAGTGCGAACGCTCTTATATTGCATGGGTTCTCAAGCACATAGCGTCTTGTCATCGCTAGGACTGTCTTCTCCGGAAAACCTCTCATTTGCGGAAGTCAAGACTAAGCTCGCTTCGCATTTTGTTCACCCTGTCAATGAGATTTACGAGAGCCGCCGATTTCACCGCCGAGTACAACAACAAGGGGAGCCGGTTGACGAATTTTTTACCGCGCTTCGGAATCATGTCAAGCTTTGTGGGTACAACAACGCCTAGATCGAAGACAGCCTTGTGCGAGACAAGTTTGTTGTGGGTTTGCGGAACGAGACGCTGTCAGATCAGTTGTGCCGATGTACAAAACTTTCGGCAGAAGAAGCGTTGTGCCAAGCGCGTATTCACGAAGAAGCCGAGAAAGAGCGTCTATCCCGTGCAAGTCTCAGCGAGAGCGGGGCCTTCGACAGCTTGAACGTGGATGCGGCGCAACGCGCGAAGAACGCGTCACCGCGTCGCAGCAAGTCGGTGCAGCCAACTCAGTCAACTTGCGATTACTGCGGCCGTGGTCAACACTCTCGAAAAGTGCCCAGCTCGCAAGGCGGCATGCAATTTCTGCAAGAAGAAAGGTCACTCTATTGCTGTTTGCCGGGCCAAGCATCGGAAAGAGCTGTTAGGCTCAGTTGAACTTCACGCGCTCAGTACGCGTCGGGCACGATATGCCGACATTCATGTGAATGGTCACCTCGCACACTTCAAGATAGACTCGGGAGCAGAAGTAACGGTCGTTTCGCCTTCTTTCCCGGGATTACCTACAGTTTTGGATAAAGTGGACGCCGAGGTGTCTGGTCCTGGAAATCAAAGGTTGCACGTTCTGGGAACTTTCTCTGCTACCTTGCAGTGGCATAACAAAGTGTCTGTGCAAACACTGTATGTTATCAAGAACCACCTTCTGGGATTACCGGCACAATTGAAGACTTGGGCATCGTTCAGTTTTTGGACTCTGTGAAAGGTATTCCGTCACCCCAGGCAAAAATTTTTCGTGGCCTCGGGGAAGTGCAAGAAGAATACCACATCCGCGTCGCTCAAGATGCTCGTCCATTTTCATTGAGCATTCCTCGTCGAATACCTCTGCCTCTGCTCGAGCAGGTAAAGAAGGAATTGGATGAAATGTAAACGCAAGGAGTCATTCGCAAGGTTGACACGCCTACCGCATGGTGTTCAGGCCTCGTCGTCGTGCCGAAGCCGTCGGGCGGGTACAGGCTATGTGTCGACTTGACGAAGCTTAACAAGGTTATACAGCGGGAACGCTACATTCTGCCAACAGTTGAAGACATCTTAGGCCAGCTTGGTGGGGCACGAATTTTTTCGAAGCTCGATGCAAGATTCAGCTTCCACCAAATCAAGCTAACTCGTGAGAGAGAAGAACTGACGACATTCATCACACCTTTTGGCCGCTATTGCTACAAGCGTCTTCCCTTTGGCATTGCGACAGCGCCCGAGTATTTCGAGCGCTTCATGTCGAGACTACTCGAAGGCACCACTGGAGTGGTCAACATGATAGACGACATACTCGTCTTCGGTAGGAACCGTCAAGAACACGACCAGTGTCTAGCTGACGTCTTGGCGCGTTTAACTCAAGCGGGCGTCACTCTTAACGAAAACAAGTGTCAGTTCAAAGTCTCTTCTGTCAAGTTCTTAGGAGTTGTCGTCAGCCAGCAGGGAATTAGTCCAGACCCGGACAAAGTCAAGGCTATCGTGGATCTCCCACCACCAATCGATATCAGTGGTGTTCGCCGGTTACTTGGAATGGTAAACCATGTGGCTCGGTTCATTCCAAACCTGTCCGAGATCTCTGCACCTATTCGTGCTCTCCTCAACAAGAACAACACATTGAGTTGGAGTTACAACCAAGAGCAAGCGTTCAAGAACATCGTCTTTGCTCAGCTCTGACATATGTATGGCTATGTACAATCCCCATTACCCAACTGTTGTATCGGCTGACGCAAGTTCTCATGGCCTCGGAGCCGTCTTACTCCAGGATCAACCTTCGGGAGTTCGACGTGCCGTCGCCTATGCTTCCAGATCTCTGACTACTACAGAGGGACGCTACAGTCAAACGGAAAAGGAGTCTCTGGCTTTCACATGGGCTGTCACCAGGTTCGACCAATACCTACGCAGACTAAGCTTCGAGGTCGAATCCGATCACCTTCCGCATGTAGCTCTCCTTTCAAGTAAAGATCTGGACGTCTTGCCACATCGAATTCAACGTATGAGGATCAAACTGATGCGCTATCAGTTCTCCGTCAAGTATGTGCCTCGAAAACTGCTAGCTACAGCCGACACACTATCACGAGCGCCCTGCGACTTGCCACCTTCCAAAGCGATCAGCAGCTTGCAAATCTATATAGGGGAAGTTCTTAAGGATCTACCTCCACCAATGGCAAGTCAGCTTGACGAGATCCGTCGTCTTCAGGCTCAAGATAGTGAGTGTTTTTCGATTATTGCTTATTGTGAGAGAAGCTGGCCGTCCAAGAAGAGAGTTCCGACCCATTTAACAGCATACTGGAAGGAGCGAGCGAGACTGAGTGTGTACGATGGGTTACTCTTACTGGATCGCCGCATTGTCATCCCGTCAGCTCAACGCAAGGACATTCTCGCACTGCTGCACGAAGGACATCAAGGTGTGCGCCGCTGTCAAGAGCGCGCCCGAGAGTGCGTTTGGTGGCCACATTGCAACCAGCATATCGAAGACCTAGTGTCCCAATGTGCTAAGTGTGCTGAGACTCGAGCCGTGCGTTCTGAGCCACTGATACCAACGCCTACACCAGAAAGATCATGGCAACGCCTGGGAATCGACTTGTTCCACTTGGAAGGACGCAACTACGTCCTGATTGTCGACTACTACTCCAGATTTCCAGAAGTAGTCACACTGGGAACGTCCTCAGCAAAAGCGGTCATTGCTGCGGTCAAGAGTTGTCTGGCTCGTTTTGGGATACCAGACGCTGTGCGGACGGACAACGGACCTCAGTTCGCGTCCAAGGAGTTCGCCGACTTCGCAAGAGCGTATGGATTCCGCCACGAGACCAGTAGCCCTCGATACCCCCAGAGTAATGGAGAGGCAGAGCGCATGGTGCGTACCGTCAAAGATTTGCTGAAGAAAAACTCTTATTCGTACCTCGCTCTACTGGCATACCGAGACACACCTGGCGTTTCGGGCGTCTCTCCAGCTCAGTTACCCATGGGGAGGAGGCTACAAACTCGTCTTCTGGTTCTGCCTGAACGACTTCTTCCGGCCTTACCCAATCACAAGAAGTTTCAAGCACATAATACTGCAGCGAAGAGTCAACAGGCGAAGGTCTACAATCGCCGTCACAGTGCTACTCCCCTGATTCCTCTCAATATGGGGGGAGGACGTATGGCCAAAATATTTAGGCTGCAGCGGTCGTGTCCTCAGCCCTGCTCAGCGACCAAGGTCATACGTGGTGGAGACTCCGAGTGGTGTTGTCCGGAGGAACCGTCTCCATCTGGTGCCGTTCGTAGATGACCAAAGTGTCCAAGGACAAGCAGCAATGGCTTCATCACCAACTAATGGAACCTCGCCATCAAGTCCGCCAAGAGCACCAGCCTCGACCTTAACGCCGGAAGCACCGTCACTAAGTACTTCATGCGCATTACCTGTGCTGCCTGAGAAGATGCATCCCTCGCCTGAAGTGCAAACTCAACCTGTGCAAGCAAGTGTGCCTCAGTGTGGTGAACCTAAGCGTACGCGTTGTGGCCGTACTGTGAAACCACCGCGCAGGTTGAACCTGCAACTATCCCGGGAGGGAAGATGTAGTGGACGCTGACTGCTATGTTTAGCCGCTAGTAGATGGCGCTGTGAGCATGGGAGCGCCACCTTACATGAGGGATATAGTCGGGCGCAGATCCGAATAAAGGGCTTTCTTGTTGTTGCTACGAGCCGTGCTCGTAGCAACTCGGCGTCTCTGAACACACTCCACGGCTCAAACTCACCTCCGTGACCTCATCAGGGACATCATACGCGAGGAATTGCAGTCCATGGGCTTCTCACTTCCTTCGCCATATTCTGCAGTCTCCTGGAGCGGCCTTGCGCGACATCATCCGGGAGGAAATCACATCAATGACCTGCCCTGCCCACGTCCAGTCACCCTCTTCTCGGCCCGTACCAACCTACGCGCAAGTTGCTGCCGCGCCTCCCAGCGACGCAAACATGCCGTTGGCGCCACCGTCGTACGTGTCGGTCCCTGCCGCGCCTACCGTGAATTTTCATTCGGTACCGCTTGGCCCTTCATCAGCCCACCTGACCGCACTCTCTCCAGGTACTGCGAACGCCTTCTACTCACTTTCCTGGCGCTCGTCCCGCCCAGTATGCTATTACTGCGGGTATCGTGGCCACATTTCTTGTTTCTGCCGCAAGCGCCAGCAAGACGAGCGTCGGGGTTACGACATGCGTGAACGCGATTTTGCCTCTCCAGCTTCGTATCAAGGTCAGCGTTATTCATCCCCTCCGCACCGATCACCATCTCCGCCCGCATCTAGTGCACCACGTAGCAGCCGGAACTCAAGACGCCGCTCACTTTCGCCCTTTCGCCGCTCGTCCTCCCCACTTCGGCCTGCCTCATTCGTCACTGACAATCACTCGGAAAACTAAGTGATGCAGTTTCCGGAGGAAAAACTGCATTACAAATTAGGACTGATATTCCTCCATCAGGCCCGTGCAACATGGTTTTTGTGATAGTCGAAAGAGTGCGCGTCGATGCTCTAGTGTACACGGGTGCGAAATTTGCGTTATGTTATGCGTGCTGAATTGTGCCAACGTCTGAAGAAAGTGGTGACGGCTTACGATGGACCCACGTTAGTTGCTGCCCAGGGGAACACCATTCGCCCTTCCGCTTTTTGTACTGCCCGTGTTTTTATCGATGGTATCCGCCACCACATCCAATTCGCTGTTCTGACCCACTGCTCTCCCGAACTAATTTTAGGATGGGATTTTCTGTCTTCTGCTTCCGCGGCTATTTGTTGTGGTCAACGCGTCGTCCACCTCGCTGACACCAACTACATGCTCGACGACGACCCCCACAAGCCACTTCGTCTGGTTGCTGTGGAAGATACCTAGTTACCACCGCATCCAGAGCAAATTGTGGCTATTACCTCTAAAGACATCGACCATGGCAATGTCTTGGTCTCACCATCATTTAGTTGCGTTGGTAAAGGCATTGTTCTCGCTTCCGGCGTGGTTCGTTTTCGCAATGGCTCTGCACTTTTCACTGCCGTGAATCCAACATCAGAGAGAATCCTACTTCCACAGAGCACCACAGTGGCCTGCGTTACCGATCCCGAGCCTGCGGGCGTCGTGCCACTTCAAGCCGTTGCCTCCAACGACCTCCCTAGTGGTGAGCCTGCTTCTTCTCCCACCTTTACTGCAGCCATCAGCAACGACTTCACAGCTTCACAGACACAACAGCTGCTTGCTTTGTTAAAGAAACACGCAAGTTCTTTCGATGTTTGCTCGTCGACGTTGGGCCGCATTACCACTACAACACATCGAATCCAGACAGTCGGAACATCAATTGTACACCGCCGGCCCTACCGCGTGTCTCTTGCTGAGAGAAAAATTATGGAAGAAAACGTGGCTGACATGCTCAAACGGGAGGTAATTCGCTCCTCAGCTAGCCCTTGGTCGTCTCCTGTGGTGTTGGTTCGTAAAAAAGATGGCTCCGTGCGCTTTTGCGTCGATTACCGTGCACTCAATAAGATCACTCGCAAGGACGTGTACCCCATGTTACGCATTGACGACGCCCTCGATTCCCTACAAGGCACGTAATACTTTTCAAACCTCGACCTGCGTTCAGGATACTGGCAAATTCCCATGCATGAAGACGACAAGGAGAAAACGGCATTCGCAACCCCTGATGGGCTATACGAATTCAACGTGATGCCTTTCGGGCTGTGCAACGCGCCCGCGACTTTTGAGCGCATGATTGATACCGTGCTGCGCGGCCTCAAATGGAAGACCTGCCTCTGCTACCTGGACGACATTGTTATCTTTTCGTCAACGTTTGCTCAGCACCTGCAACGCTTGGATGAAGTTTTGACGTGCCTTGCCGGCGCTGGTCTCCAACTCAACACAAAAAAATCCCGTTTCGCCAGCAAAGCTATCAAGGTCTTGGGACACGTCGTGAGCAAAGACGGCATTCGGACGGATCCGGACAAGATTACCGCGGTCCTTCGCTTTCCGCGCCCCGAAAGACCGAAGGAGTTACGAAGTTTCCTTGGCCTCGCCTCCTATTTCCGTCGTTTTATACGGAACTTCGCCACAATAGCTGCTCCACTACACCAGCTACTTGATTCCGACGTGCCCTTTCTGTGGTCTGAAGAATTTCAAACGGCTTTCGACCTGTTAAAGGGCGCCCTCACGTCCGAACTTGTACTCTGCCATTTTGATGAGGCCACACCGACTATCCTGCATACGGACGCTAGCAGCCGCGGTATAGGTGCCGTTCTTCTGCAACGCGACACTTCTTCACAAGAGAGAGTGGTTGCATATGCCAGTCGCGTACTAACCGCTACCGAAAAAAACTATACCATAACTGAGCAGGAGTGCTTGGCTGTCGTTTGGTCAGTGCAGAAGTTCCGTCCCTATCTCCACGGCCGTCATTTCACAGTCGTTACGGACCACCACGCTTTGTGCTGGCTCTCCACTCTGAAGAACTTGTCTGGCCGCTTGGGTCGGTGGATCCTACGTCTGCAGGAGTATGACTTTGACATCGTTTACAAGTCTGGTAGTAAACACCAAGATGCCGACGCCCTTTCCCGCTGCCCGCTTCCTTCTACCCAGCTCAGCGTCGGTCAGAGTTCGACCGTCACGTCTACCGCAGCGCCCTCGCTCGCCTCGATAGACCAGCTATTCTCGGACGACGAGCACACATTTAGGTCCTGCCAGCTGTCTGATCCGTACTCTAGGCGTATTATGGACCACCTCTCTGAAGTTTCCCATCCACCTAACGCGCGACTTCGTCGTCAACTCTTGCAATTTAAGCTGGAGAATGGTGTTCTGTACCGCCACATTTACCACCCTGATGGTCAACGCTGGGTTCCTGTGCTACCACGCTCTCTTCGAGTTCACGTGCTTAAAGCCTTCCACGACGATTTGACTGCCGGCCACCTTGGTTTTCAAAAAACTCACGACCGCATTCGAAGTCGTTTCTACTGGCCTGGCCTTTCTACTAGGGTAGCGCGGTACGTTGGTTCCTGCGTCCCATGCCAGCGTTGTAAAATCCCGACATCTGCACCTGCCGGGCCTCTGCAGCCAATTCCATGCCCAACAACGCCATTCGAGGTTGTAGGTATCGACCTTTACGGCCCTCTTCCCGTCACTTCTACTGACAAACGATGGATAGTGACCGCCGTCGACCACCTCACACGCTACGCTGAGACAACCTCTGTGCCTACTGCCTCAGCTTCGGAAGTTGCCGACTTCGTTCTTCACGCCATAATTCTCCGCCATGGAGCTCCTCGCATATTGCTGAGCGACCATGAAAAGGTGTTCCTGTCACAACTGTTAAATGAAGTACTGCGCGCTTCTGGAACAACTCACAAGACAGCTTCAAGCTACCACCCTCAGACCAATGGTCTCACCGAGAGATTCCATCGTACTCTTGCTCACATGATAGCCGTCTACATCAATCCGGACCACAAAAACTGGGATACCCTTCTTCCATTCCTCACCTTCGCTTACAACACAGCCGTTCAGCGCACAACCGGATATTCGCCGTTCTACCTAGTTTATGGACGTCCCCCTACTTCCTTTCTGGACGTGTCCTTCTTCAACAGCACTATCCACTGGTCTCCGTCTTCCAGCGAAGAATACATTTCAAGGCTCGCCGAGTGTCGCCATCATGCTCAAATCAACTCAGAAGCGAGACAACAAGATCGGAAGATCACTTATGACGCATCCCACCGCGATGTACTCTCCCGACCCGGTGACGAGGTGCTGCTTTTCACACCTATTCGCACACCTGGTCTGTGTGACAAGTTCCAGTCATGCTTCATCGGGCCTTACATAGTTCTCGAGCAGACTTCGCCCGTTAATTATCGTGTGACACCACTTGTTGTCCCAACAGACCGCCGTCACCGCAGCACAGAGATCGTGCACGTTTCTCGCATGAAGCCTTTCATGCGACGTTCCTTGTCACTTTGACTTGCGACGGCCAGGATGGCCGCTTCCATGTGGGGGAAATTAGTGTGGGCATTTGTTATGCGCTTCTTATCTGCACATTATCATAATCATCATCATCAATTTGTCTCTCTGTCCTCATCGTCACCGAGTGTCATCACCATCATCATCGGGTGTGTGCGCGCTCTGCCTCAGGCTGCCTGTTCGCTGCCGAGTTCTCGGGCAGAATAAACGCCGTCTAACCCAAGACGTCATAATATATATATATATATACATACATACATATACAGGGCATGACGGCGAAAAGCAGCGGAGAGTGTCCATATAATTGCTATCGTAATAATAATAATAATAATACAAAAGGTTATGAGAATACTCATTCTTATTAGGTCGACTGCATGCTCTTTTCGTGTACTTTTCAACAAAACAGTAAGCGTCAGCGCAGACTCATTGTGTTGTAACGGTAAAATGCATAGTACATTATCCCTATATCCTACTTTTCACCTGCCCCATGATCTGAGTTATTTTTGTATCGTCTTGACCGGAATTACGTCATTGGAAAAATAGCCATATGGATTTTGCGCTTTGCTAGACGACACCATATGTGTATTCGACACACTGGTATTTTTTGCCCTTCTCTTGAATTTTTACGAAGGAGCTTGTGCATTAACTAGGGTTGCGATGTCTATTAGATATGCATTCTTATTTTTGCTCGCTCTCACAGTCCTGATAAAGTAAGTAATGCTGTAATTTTGCTTCTTGTGGAACCTAGTTTGTCTTCTACGGGCTTGTAAACTTAAGCACTGCGGTCTTCCTAGTGGCATTTCAACTTTCAACCCTTCAAATGAATAACTCACCAATTTTTTTTTGCCGACTCTGCCCAAATTACTGCTGCTGCTTCGCTAATTTACCTGGTATCTGTATGATCACCGTAAATAAGGGAAGCGTTGTAAAAGTCCTCTGCTGGGGGCATAGAGTCATGAGTTTAACGCATCCTATGTAGGTCCTCTGAGCGCATTGCTTTGCACTACGCCCTAGTTAGCAGAAAGGACCACCACTTGTAGATCCTTCGTTTATAGCATCTGAATGGAATGATAACATTGGAGAGAAAAAACAGAGAACAGTTACCTTATTTTATCTTGATTTTATATAACAGAATATTAGGTGTTTTTCTCAACATTAAGTATATCAACCGCCGCCGCCGGGGCGATTTTTCGCAAGCCTAGCAGGTGGCGGTACACAATGGTGACAGCAAACGCTACCCTTCTCGCAAGAAAGCACTTTTTCCAAATTTAATATATTTCATCGGTAACACTCACCGCTGATTTGGCACAGGTTTAAAAAGAAACAGGCTCGTCTCTAGTTACAATTGCTGAATTTGTTTCTCTTCCCTTAACCACAATCTATAACTTGGGCTTATTTACGAGCCTACACTGCCGCCGAAACACGAGTGTAAAATTTTTTTGCTACAAAAATCGCCATGTTAATTTCTCACCTTGCCTATAAGAGGACGTTGCTTAGCTATTGAGACTTCGAAAGACATCCTCTGAAGACGGAGAAAGTAAATGTTGCGGCCTTGTCACATTATAAATGTTGAAATGCAGCAAACGCTACACCAAAGGGAGATAACCGAAAAACAGCTTCTAGTTTATAGAGAACGTAATGGAAAGCACGGCATCTGCTGAACAACTGATGGAGCTGCGTGGTGATGAAGAAATAACTTTATTTAAAAATCCGGCGAATGGAAGGCCCGGGCCTGGGGCCGCCTAGATGGCCGCTTGGAGCTGTTGCTCTCGCGCTGCCTCCTCGGCTCGCTGGACGGCCCAAAGTTGCTCCGTAAGTTCTGAGCTGTGCAGCGCGGCCGACCACCGCGCCCGCAGATCTTCCGGGGAGACTGCCATATGATCTTGATATATGGGACATCCCCACAACATGTGTTGAAGGGTGGCTCTAGCAGACTCGCATAGCTTGCATGTATCGCTCGCGTATACCTCGGGGTAGAAAGTCTTTAATTGAACGAGATTTGGATAGGTTTCTCTCTGTAATCGCCGCCAAGCAACGGACTCAGCTCTGCTGAGTTTCGGGTGAGGCGGCGGCAAAATTCGCCTCCGCATTTGATAGAATTTGGTTATATCGCTAAATGTTGTTAACCGATCTTTTTCTCTCCAGATATCCTCCTCCACGTTCCCCTGACCGATAGAAGTCACTCCTTGCTCAGCTCGGCGAGTAAGACCTCGAGCTTCGCAGTGTGCTACCTCGTTGGGGTTGATTGCGGGAATGCCTGGAGTTGTATGCGCTGGGAACCAGAGCAGTTACCTGTCATTCTTCTCTGCATTGGAGAATGTTGCTTCGTTAACACTGATAATGTGCCACGCCTCAGGGGAGATCCTGCCCTTAGCATAATTTCGAATGGCCGCCTGTGAATCGCTAATAATGTATTCAGCATTTATGGAGAGCAATGCTAGAGCAATGGCTACTTCCTCGGCTGTCTCGGAAAATTTGGTATTAACTGACACGCTGGTAAGGAGCTTTTGGTTGTGATCTACGACTACCGCCACGTAGCTATATCTGTTTGGGTATTCAGCCGCGTCTACAAAGGTGGCTCTGTCGTCTGACCCATAGCTTTGGATCATTTTCTCTGCTCTACTCGTGCGTCTACCCTTGTTGTAACCTGGATGCATGTTCTTGGGTATATTGGGCACTAGAAGTTTCGCACGAATTTCTCTCGGGATCGTTTTCTTTTCTCCGTATTGATTGTGATAATTCATTCCTAGCTTGCGTAGTATATTCCGTCCAGTTGTGGTTTTCGTTAGACGTTCTGCCTGAGAGATTTGTTGTGCTTCTATGAGCTCCTCCAGTGTGTTGTGGAGTCCCAACTTTAGAAAGAGATCCGTGCTAGTACTGATGGGAATCCCTAGCGCTAGTTTACAAAAAAAAAATTAAAAGATTCACCAAAGACATTCACCAATGTCTACGAGATTCCCCTTTAAAGTAAAATGATTCTGACAAGACAGGAACGAGGCCATTATAGTTATGTAACACCGAATGGAAATGATTTCATAGCACTGTATAGTGCTTCATTTGAGAAGTCTGAAGCAAACAGAATTCAGAAATGCATGTAATGCCAGATATATCGAAATCAAGGGTAAACAACAAGTAGAAATGGAGGAAGAGGGGGTACAGCAAAATATGAAATTATTTTAGCCGCCACCCGTCTCTGCTGCCCACAATTTACACACAGCTGCGACATGCATCGCCAACCATAGCGAGTAACGTGCGCTGCTTTTGCGGTCCTGCCATGAACAGCGTAATAATTGCACGCAACCTTAAAGCTGGTTCGTAACATTAGTTCACAGTGAGATTATTGAAGAAACAATTAACAGAATCACCATAGCAGGTTCCGCCATTTTTCGCATTGCTTAAGAACACAGCAGTGCCAGTGACGAGTGCGGTGCCGTTCAAGACTACTGCTGTCGCAGCTTTTAGCATTTGAGCATCTGGCGGTTTCAACAAATGTAACCACGAGGGATGGATTGCGTACTTTAATTATTTCAATAGTGAAATTTATTCAGTACAATCGTTAACGCAGCTCATACGACTGCCTAGTAAAGTAAACGCTGCAATTAAAATTCACCACGTGTCTTCTATTTACCCGCAGGTATATCTCAAGCGCAGCCGACCACAATACGCCCCAATCAGATAGTTGTGTGAATCAAGTAAGTAATAATATATTTGGCCGTGCAATCATTAGAGCATGTACAGTGATTCATGCACGGCCTCCTGCTGTTGTCTATAAAATTAGCAGTTGTTCCCGTGTACGAATACAACAGATGAGCGAAGCTCCTTAGAAATGGCACCCAAACGACTAGGCGCCTGATCTCGCTTCTGGCTTTCATGGAGGCAGTAGGGCGGGGGGGCGGGTGGGGAGAGCGTTTGCTGCGCTCGGTGGCGGGAACGACTGAGCGAGTGAATGTGCGGCGCGTGCAGCGCAGGGAGAGCGGTGCGAGTGGTGATGCCGCGACAGAACGCCGCGCGCGGCGTTCGGTGCGCGGAGCGTTTAATTCTCTTTTTTGCGCCGGCGCCGGGTGGCGAGAGCGTCTGCCACTACCTTCGACAAAACGCCCGTAGTGTGCTAGAATGATTGTTGTCATTTCACAATCCACGATGAAGGTGGTGAAAGTGAAGACGACTATTATAACTAGTTGTGCACAGAGCTTATTTTTTTAACCTCGAATTTCTGGTGCGCTAGAACCAAACCGCTCAAGGCCTAAACATTTCCTCTTAAATCACTGGCCACTGCAACCTAAAGCAATGCTTAAGAGAAGGGAGCTTCGATGGTGAAGGCTGGGAGCGGGCCTAAGGAGCTTCGTTCCTATTAAGCTATCGGCACTTACAGCCCCCCTTTGGGCGCAGTCTGATATGATTGTGTTTCCTATAACACACATCACTTGGCTTTTCGATTTTCATAGCTTCCAACAGAGCAGCAAGTAAGATACGCAAGCTATAATCGAGATATTTTCTAGGTCGTTCGTAAGGGGGCCCGGCAACCTTTTTCAGCATGGTCAGAAAATTCTGCTGATCGGGAATCAAGACTCCTGAGAACGCACAATCGAAACATTATAGTGCAGCACGTGGCCCGGAAATTACAATTGTCAAAGTGAGCTAAAAATTTTTTCCTCTTCTTTCTACAAATGATGGCACACACCCACGTGACCACGCCATATACCCAAATTCAGGCCTATTGGCTGATTTGAGCATCGTGAGCTGCATAGTTACCGTGGCTGCCGCGGGAGGCCGCCACGTGCCCGTGCGACCGCCCACGCGATCTCACTGAAACTAAGCCGCGCGTTTGAAGAAAAAAAAGAAAACTGCTCAAAGTTACGTCCCGCGCGCATGACGCGTGCGTGACATAGCATTTTCCCCCCCGCGCCATATCTCCCTGCATAGCTTCTAGTGCGCTCGCCGGGACGAGATAAAAGAGAAAGCAATTGCAGGCTGCGACAAATCATTGTATATCCGCTTGTACTTGACGGATTTAAATTTTTTTAGGGGCGAAGCTCCTAAGGGTGTGGGTCTGTCCCTCCTCTGTAGTTGTCGTAGTAGTAGTAGTAGTAGTAGTAGTAGTAGTAGTAGTAGTAGTAGTAGTAGTAGTAGTAGTAGTAGTAGGTAGATAGCCACGTATAGTGGAATGTACCCACTCCACGTGATAAAGATGACGATGACGCTGTATAGTGGAATGTACCCACTACACGTGATAACGATGAAGTATAAGCGCGTTCCAGTATAGTGGAATGTACCCACTACACGTGATAACGATGACGATGGCATCATTCACTTCGTGGATATGGCGTGATTTTAGGGGCGAAGCTCCTTAGGGTGTGGGTCTGTCCCCCCTTCTGTAGTAGTAGTAGTAGTAGTAGGTAGGTAGGTAGGTAGGTAGCCACGTGTAGTGGAATGTACCCACTCCACGTGATAAAGATGACGATGACGCAGTATAGTGGAATGTACCCACTACTAAACTGCTCAGCGCAAAAATTAGACACGGTGCACATAGAAAAGACGAGGACCAGCGCACCGTGTCTAATTTTTGCGCTGAGCAGTTTAATAATGGAATACCAACTAGCCCAATCCCACACTTTACTTCAGTACCCACTACACGTGATAACGATGAAGTATAAGCGCGTTCCAGTATAGTGGAATGTACCCCCCTACACGTGATAACGATGACGATGACGCTGATGACCATGAAGTATAAGCGCGTTCCAGACCACACATTCTCTTTCTGCCATGGATGAAAACGATCAAGCTTCGCCCACTCATCATCATTCACTTCGTGGATATGGCGTGATATTTTTTTTGTTTTGCGGTGGTCGATTCGTGAGGCAATACACTTCTTAAGCCATTCCATGGTTACATGGAAAAGTGTTGCCGGGCCCCTTTAGGGCATCGAGCGGACAACGTGCGAAATGTGTATGCATGACGGGCAGCAGCATTTAGTGCGCAAGTACGTAAATGTATACGAGCACGTGAGAGAAAATGCCTTAATCTAGGAGGCTCCAACTTTGTCTTTCGCTTAAACTATTATTCTTTTTACAGCGAAAGCGGTTATGAGATCACAACAAGCACCGATTTTGGCGCCGTAGTAGCCCGCCGCCACCACCGGTGTGCGTACCCGTTATCGCGCGAAATCAGAAAAAAAATGAAATTAGAAAGAAATTCTAGGATCGGATGGGATTTAAACACGGGTTCTTTACGTGGCATTGTGTATTCCACCACAGGGCCACGATGTCATTTTTTTCTGTCTATTACAGAATGACGCCGGTGCCTGAAACTCCTTTGCAAAAATGCCCTGTACAGGCGTCATGTCGGGAAAGGAATCGTGGTAGCATATGTATAGTATAGCTTCGTAAAAGAGTAAAATAACAACCAGACGTCACACAATGCGAATTGCGCCACTAATTGGTCGTTGAATGCTTCCAACCGATTATAAAGGGATCAGCCATAATTCTTCATCACAAACGAAATGCGCGCCACAACAGAAGTGCACATAATGCCTTACAGATGTGTAGTGGGTACAATGGTTCTCTGCAGAATGACGAAAAATAGCATAGTTGGTCCTTCTCTACTACATGCAAATTATTAGGATTTATAGCGTAGTGGACACCTTGCATGTGTACTAGTACTAGTTTCCTTGAGGCAATCTAGAACGGGCTCTAGAAAGGCCGCTCTTTAATCTTTTGCTGTGACTCTGCTGCCTGTTCCGCACAGGCCTTTCGATTTTTAACGGCGAAGCTGTTCAAGGCAGCCATAATTTGTGTGGCCTATCTTATGTGGCCTATCAGGTATGTGCTACAGGAATTGGGTAAATCCCACTACTAACCACTAGTCCACTAAAATTGAAGAAGACTGCAGTTAGCCCAACAAACGGGTATGTGCCACAGAAATTTGTGCGGCTCAACAGAAAGCTATCATCACCATAGACAGGTATGTGCCACAGAAATTGGGTGAATCCCACTACTCACCGCTGGTCCACGAAAAAGGAAGGAGGCAACAGTTAGCACAAGACGAGGGAAGGAGAAAGGCACCGGTGAGAAGACACCGAAGCGATGGAAGGCCTACGCCATTGACGACATGCCGGTATATCTATGAGAGCTGCGAACGCTTGGTTTCAGCGCGATTTTCTGTTTCTGGAGTGCGGACATCCGTCCGAACTCCAGAAACTACGTGACTGTGACTTTCTGCGGTTTAACTCGAACCTCTCCGCGCTGAAAATCAACGTAGGAACAACTATCATCCCCGAGATAAAGCCGAGCAACGACTGAGAAGCAACCTAGAAATAACCCTCATCACCTAGCTAACATCTACAAACAACCTAGAAGCAACTAGATTAGTCTTCAGAATCTTCCAGTTTTACTGTGTCAAGCCTTGCGCGGCTTAGTGAAAGCAATTTTACAACAAAATCATACAATATGAAACTAACTTTTAAGGAAAGGTTATGTTATGTTTATTGATGGGTTCATTAACTGCAAAAAATGTCGTTTTTAAAAGTACTGCGAATGTTTCAGGTACTGCGTCGCAGTGTAGTGGTTGCCACATATATTAATACCACATAACATCTAGAAAAAATCCACAGCTACCCTACTTCTGCCCAAGATAACCTAATTAAAAATCACCAGGCTTGCGCGCAACACGCAGCATAGTCACAGCGAAAGCTGGAAGAGTGGAAGAGCGGTGTGATGAGAGATGGGCACGAGTGGCGTATGCGGGGTGGCAAAGCCGACAAAGCCGGAGTGGTCAGACAGAAACGCGGTGACAAGACTTACCCGAAGAGGAGGACGACGATGGGCGACGACACGAGGCCACGAGCGAGAGCGGCGTGCGCGTGGAGTGGAGTGCCACGCAGTTAGTAAGGTGGTGTTCGATTGAGCGGAAGGAGGAAGAATGTGGTTTGCCAGCATCACGGTCAGGGGGTGGTCCCGAGTGCCTGGCAGAGTTCATGGATCGGAGCGGTCTGCATCGCGTGGCCTCAAGCTTCTACGGAGGGTCCATGAAGCCAGCGGGGAGCTATCGCAGCCACCAATATCACCGTCGGACATAGGCCTGAGTGTTTGGCTGTGGTCCCTGGTCCGCGCGTTCGAGCAGAAGACTGCGTGACTTCTTCGTGCCCGGTCTCCGTCCCTTGCCTGCTCCGTCGGCGCATACACTTACAATAGGCGTTACGTCAGTTTTTTTCTTTTCGTGAAAGCAAGTCTCGCTGGCGGCGAGATCCTCTTGCGTGAAAATACAGAAGGGACCACGTCGCGGTTCAGTCGCACACACTTCATAGTCAAGCGTACGACTGCATTCGAGAGGGGATTCGCAAGTAGTGTTCATTTCGGAAATACTTCGGCAATGCAGACTTGCTTTCGTGGGCTTGAATATTTTGCTCTTAAAAGCAGTTACCGACCTCTGATGTCGAGGAAATATGTGAAATGCCACTTCATCGCGACAGTAGGTGCTTTTGCAGCGAAATGCCGCGCAGAACAGGCATGGTGAGCCATCTGAAACACGGCGCATATGCTTTTGCAAAGTCCGTAGAGAGATGCTACTGGTGAACTTCGGTATCGCAAGGATATCGCAGTGAGCAAACAGAATGGTGCGGCGGTAAAAGCAAATCCCTGTGAACCCCGCTGCTGATGCTTTTCTTGGCAGCAGGTAAAGGTGCAAAGCAATGCAACGATCTCGCACGTTCCTCCCGATGACGTCATTTCTCTGCTTTTAAACGCGAAGCATTTCCTAGCGAACTACATGCCCTTTGAGCGTTTCTATATATATCTATCTAGCCGCCTGCGTCTGGGTGCTCTCGTGATCACCTCCTTAACTTGGACTAGACCAGAATTTGTATGGGAGGGTAAGAGGGTCTGATGAGTATCTCTGGCTGGTCATGACATGAATAACAAGTAAATCCCGTGACGTACGTCGTCATACCCTTTCCTAGAGACGTGTGGCACATGCCCGTATGCTTCGGGTCGCGGTGTGCGGGTATGCGCCACAGGTGATTGGCGGTTTACATCTACCCAGTAATGGCGAGAACATGCATTCGTAATTCAATAGCGAGAGCGTTAAGGAAAACTGACCTCGGCAGCATTGACCCAACAAATGCAAAGAATAAATATCAGGATCCCAGCGGGAATCGAGCCCAACCATTCTGCGCGACAATCATGTATTCTACCACAGAGCCACGCCAGGTCTCGAAAGTGTTTCGGAAAAAAGACCCTATGGAGGCGTAATGTTGATGAAACGTCAACTGTGGTGGCAGCGCTGGCTATCTAATTTTAGAAGCGTCACATATGTACTATGATACAGGCGTCACGTCGGGTTAACGTCAATTGCATACTTCAGCGCCATCCACGGAACTTGTTCTGCGTAGCACTAGCTGGGGCTACCGTCCTCGTAAACACAAGCGCTACATATCAGCCTACCGCTTCTGGTGTTGGTAATACCCATTTTTCTGTTGGCATCGTTACGCAACTGTAAACAACTGGTTATATCAAACATATGCGACTGTTAAAGGGGTGGTGCCATCAAATTTCGAGGCTATAACAATCCTGTTGTGGGTTTCCTCTGTATGCAAGGACACTCCACACGAAGCGTCGGAGAGAGCACACGTTTAGAATATATTTTAATTCACTTCCGAAGTGTACCTAAATGCTCATTCTCCCGATCGATGCCCATCGTTAGCGCATCAAAACTGACGTAGCTCTATAGGAAAGACAACTAAACTTGTAGTGACGTCACACCAGGTCTGTAGTGACGTGAGTGACCTCCGGACCTCCGCCACCTCCGAAATGTACGTACCGGCAAAGCATCGGTTGCTACATCACTCGCCGAGTTTCGATCACTTCCTGGCTAAGAGCTGCGCATCTTCACGCGAGCCTTGTGTGGTCACGTGACCAAGTGTCCTAAACTTCTACATCACTGCCCAACTTGGTGCCCAGAAACCGAAACCGAAAGTTGTCCGCATAAATACGGTGATATTAAATTATTTAGCGAGAATACGTGAATATTGGTGCGTGTATCATGCTTTCTAGAGCTATAAGAAACGCTTGCAGCGAAGAAAGCGCAAGCCACAAATTTGGTGGCACCACCCCTTTAAACATGTGTCTGTGCGTACAGCATTTGTAGGTATCTCTATCGTCATTACGTAACATTTCGCTCATTAAAAAATTAGACCACCGATCTGCAACACAATGGACGGACAGATTGGCACCGGTAACACGTGGCGCTTGCTCCGGCACCTGCTAGACCCAACCAAGAACAAGGCAAATCAAAGGGAAACCATGCGCAGAATAATACACACACACACACCAAGGACGAGGAAGAAATCCTTTCCGAGCTCTGCGACAGATACGCCCCTGAGAACCCGGCTATTCCACACGTGGAATACGCGGGAAAACCCAACCCCTCTCTGGACAGGGACTTTGACGAGGCGGAAATCTGGGCTGCTCTGCAAAAGGTCAACAGAAAATCGGCCCCGGGACCGGATAGCGTAACCAACAAGGTGCTTCGTAACTTGGACAACGAGACCATCTCCGAACTCACCAAGTACATAAACGAATGCTGGACCCGAGGATCCATACCTGATCAATGGAAAAGAGCAAAAATGGTGCTGATCCCCAAGCCCGGCAAACCTGCAAATCTTGCCAACCTTCGCCCCATATCTCTTACGTCATGCATCGGAAAGTTGATGGAACACGCCTTCCTCAATCGTATCAATGCACATTTGGATGACATCGACGCGTACCCGGACAGCATGCTCGGGTTTCGAGCTCATCTTTCCACGCAGGATGCAATGTTGCAAATCAAACACCAGATACTCGACAACAAGACAAGAGGTACCAGGGCCATCCTAGGATTAGACCTCAAGAAAGCTTTCGACACCACAGCTCACGCAGCCATACTACGCAAGATAGCCTCACTAAATCTTGGCAGCCGAGCGTACAACTACGTTAAGGATTTTCTCACAAACAGGAAAGTCTTCTTAACACTGGGCAAACTCGCATCCGAAGACAGGAGCATTGGCAGCGTCGGCACCCCACAAGGCTCCGTCATCTCGCCGATGCTCTTCAATCTCGTTATGCTCGGCCTCCCCGAACGCCTAAATGCCATAGAGGGAGTACATCACGCCATATACGCAGACGACATTACGATTTGGGTATGCGAGGGAAGTGACGGAGAAATCGAACATCGGCTACAGACCGCGGTTGACGCAGTGGAACAATACCTCGTAGGAACCGGTCTCGTCTGCTCGCCAGAAAAATCCGAACTTCTCCTATACCGCCCGACGCTAAAGGGAAGACCCCCCCAAGTGTTCCATCCGGCAAGCAGAGTACGACGAAATTTGCGTACGCACCAAAGAAGGACAAGAAATACCTAGGGTCAAGCAGATTAAGGTGCTCGGACTTATAATAGAATCGAACGGTGCCAACGGAGCAACGATCAGGAATCTGGAGACTAAGGTCACGAACACGATGCGGCTCATCAGAAGAATCACCAACAGACATCGGGGCATGAAGGAGGCCAGTGTCGCCAGACTGATACATTCCTTCGTGATTAGTCATATTACCTACGTGGCCGCCTACCACAATTGGTACGCTGCTGAAAAGACCAAGCTCAACACCCTAATTAGGCGAACACACAAGATGGCGCTAGGCCTTCCAGATAGCACAAACACGGAACTTCTACTACAGTTGGGCATGCACAATACGCTTGAAGAGCTAATAGAGGCACAACAAATCTCGCAACTCGAGAGACTAACCAGGACACGAACGGGAAGGAGCATCTTGGACAAACTCGGGATAGCCCATCACAAGCAGCACGGCGACAAGACATCCCTCCGCAGCCCGATCAGAGAGAAGCTCCAGGTGGCTAACATACCCAAGAACATGCATCCCGAACTAAATCAGGGTCGAAGAGAGAGTAGAGCCAGGTCTTTACTACAAGCCTTCGGTAGGGACAAGGAAGCGCTGTTCGTAGATGCGGCAGAATACGCGGATCGACGTGCCTTCGCAGTGGCAGTGCTCAATACTGACAAACAATTGGTCAGCTCGTGTAGTGTACGCGGCAGAAACCCTGAGGTAGCGGAAGAAGTGGCGATAGACCTAGCTATCGTTTGCCCCAGTTGCCGATATATTCTAAGTGACTCGCAGACGGCGGTCAGAAATTATGCACAAGGCAGAATTTCGCCAGAGGCCGCGGCTATCCTCAACGCCAGCGCGAACTATATAACCTCCGAAGAGACGGAAGAACGACATGTTATATGGTTCCCAGCTCACACGTCCCCCCCACACCCCCGTACCCAACCTCAATGGGGAGGTCCATCGCGTAGCGCGAGGTCTCACGTTCCGCGCCCGCGTTGAGAGATCCTCTCCAGAGGATGTACATACAGCGGAGGGCTGCACAGAGAGGGATAGAATGACCCGGTACTGCGATATAACAAAATTTTATCAAAAATCCAGGCGTATTTATCCACCGCCAAGCCCCAAACTCGACAGATCCGAAGCGGTAGATTGGAGGCAATTGCAAACCCAGACCTTCCCCAACCCCGTTCATCTCAGGAGAATATACCCAGACATTTATCCAGATGATACCTGCAAATCATGCGGCTGGACTCACGCATCGCTCAGGCACATTCTCTGGGAATGCGCGATTATATGCGAAAAAAATGCAGTCTCCCCAGATGAAGGTGCGGCGCGGTGGACGGCCGCGCTGCGCAGCTCCAACCTCCAAGATCAAGTGTGGGCCATCCAGCAAGCCCGTGAGGCGGCGAGGAGACAGGGTCTCCGGTCCTCCTCGAGGGTGGCCTAGGCCCAGGCCACGAATTTGCCGGAGCTTTTAATAAAGTTGTTTACCACCACCACCGTAACCTTCCCTCCACACGCTTCGCATAACATCGATTCCCATGGTACTTGGGATCTGCCGAATTTTTCTCACTCTGCCTTCCTCCTCTCCTGCGCTCCGCGTGCGCTGACGGCGTTCCCGCGGCCAATGTATGTCTGCTTATAGCTTCGTTGTTTAAATAAATATCGCGAAAAAATTTACTTTGGTATGTCGTAGGAGATAATGATTCGGAATTACCAATAAATTCATGAATTCAAAACCGCTCTGGTGACCCTTTAATGCGGTGAGGTATATTTGACGGCAACCGCAACGTCACAGGCTGTTGTGGTCTTTTTGTATGACACACTAAAAAGACACAGAACAGACAGCGCAATGAGCCGCGAAATAGCAATTCAATGGATATCAGGACAATCCAATACTCACGTTAACGCTGCGGCAGAGCCAGCTGCCAAGCTGGCGCACAATAACGTAGATGCATTTAATCTTCATCTTTCACGCAACGAAATCCGTCTGCTCCTGACACATGGATCCTGTCGTCGCAGCAGATACGACTGGTTTGGTCAACAACCTGAAGACTAGGAGTTATTCTTTATATAACCGTTATGCTATAATCGATTCTGTCCAATCTGAGCAAAACAATGTTTCAAGCATTGTAGTAGCATCTGTACCACACTTCATATACATAATAAAACGTGCATCTAGTTCACAGTATACATTGGCCGCGGAAATGAAGATTTCAGCACGAAGCGTTCAGCACGAAGTGCAATGCGAGCGAATTAGTTACTTTTTTATGGAATACAATTCACTGTAAACGAAGCCCATAGTCCATGGCCAACAGAGGACTGCCAGAAAAGAGCATTTGTCGCTCTTGAACTCATTTTTTCTAACAGAGAAATGCTTCATGAAGACATTAAATTTCAGTTTCTCGTACTATGTAAATGAGTGATATTACCGTTAACTTTAAAAAACAATGCAATATGCTGTGATTGTGTGCTTCCCGTTCAGTAAATCATTCTATTACGCGGTTGCATTGTGTTATATAGGCATAGGCGTGCGCACGAGGGGGGCAGAGGGGGCGGTCGCCCCCCCCCCCCCCTCCCCCAGTCACCTAAGAAGGGGGGGGGCGCAAAGTCGGCCGCATACATTGATTTAATAATGAAGGGGGGCGCTGCGACAAGCCTTCGCCCCCCCCCCCCCCCTGAAGGGGAACCCTGCGCACGCCTATGTATATAGGTCATCAACCTAAATTCGGACGCGAAGCGGCGCATGCATCATGGTATGGCCTATGGCCGACCAAAACATTCTACTTTCCATACGCACGCAGGTACCTCTTTATTTACCTGGAATCGTGCACGAATATTGTGACACATGTACTGTTGTGTTGTGCGACATCTTGTTGCATATTGTGGCATTTTGCTCTCCTTTTCAAGCGAAGCTTGTATTGCCTCACAAGTGTCGTTAGCGTTTTAGGCGTGACCGCAAAAGACCCAGAAACCCGTAGCGGGGTTGTCAGCGATCTGCCGTTTATAATATGGCAGTTTGATCTTTTATGAAGGTGTATTGTCGTTTCATCTCGCCCCGTGTAATAGTTGCCTGGACATGAACGCACGACATTCGTTGCTGCTTGTAACAATTGAAGTGTTGCGCTGCGCTGCTGAGCATGTGGAAGGAGCATTGAGGAAGCAAACAATTAGCAGTGAGCATTGAGCACTGCGAAAGAAACAAGGGAATTAAGAAAGAAAGAAAGAAAGAAAGAAAGAAAGAAAGAAAGAAAGAAAGAAAGAAAGAAAGAAAGAAAGAAAGAAAGAAAGAAAGAAAGAAAGAAAGAAAGAAAGAAAGAAAAGTAGTACGTCAATCACGCACGCGCCAAGATTCGCTTATTCCCATTCTACCGATAAGGCAAGGGCTCCTGAATTTTCTATAGTTGTCTAGTTCGGTAATTGAGAAGGGTTAGCCAGTCCCGTACTACAGAGTCCAAGCTCTCCTATTCATTATTTTAATGATTAATATCTCGTGTATGGCAGCACATAGAGACATCAGGATTTTCACAATGTTGAATTATTTTACAGGAAGAACCTTTTACGTGGCGGTTCAATCGCAAAAAGGTGTCATGTCAAGTTACAGCAAAGCCGAAAGCCGCTTTTATTATGCCAGTGTGAAAGCGAAATTATGGAATATAAGAGAACAATACCACAACTCGAGCATTTACCTCAGCAATTCGTATTTTTTGCTCTGCCTTTATAGCCATGCAACGAGACCATGCCGTGCCCCACTCCGTGCACGTGCTCGGAATTTTACAAGAATATGATGAAGAGGTGGACATGTACCCTCAACGTTACCGAAAAACCACCAACGGGATCTTCACATGTCTCTTGGTAAAAAAAGCAAATCAATAAAATTGCTAGCGCTCTTTCGAAAAGTTTATTTGCATTGTTCAAACCTCATCGCCAGCCAAGAGTTGGAGCATTCGCCCTCAACTTCGAAAACGCGCTCAATTCGTGTCTTTTGACTGTGCAGAAGACCCTCTCTGTTATCTTGCTTACCTGAACCCTACCTCAGTTAATCTTGAGGAGCTTCGTGTAAACACTCAAGAGAAGTAACCTTGAATGAGAGTGAAGACAATGTGACCTTGAGTATTGTTGTATAACATTTGAATATACTTTGTTCACGTGGAGTCTAGAAAAAGATATGTTAAGATGTTCTAATTGGATTAATTAAGAGTTCCCTTCAAGAAGAAGACTTTGAATCTCAGAGAATACTAGTGTAACACTTACAAGATACCTATTTCAGTACTTACTATGGAGTAAATATTACTACATTTCTCGCAATAATTTTTAGGTGCTCGGAGCTGAGTGATTACCTCATTTAACAAGGGTTTCTGAGGTGCTGCAGATAGAGTAAATGAATGCTGGTCGTTAAAAAACACATGGGGCCCTTTATGGACTCGCTCAAGGCGACACGAAGGCGAAAACCAACTACTTCTTTTTCTTCTAAGTTGATGTATTGAAAGGATGGTGTCATGTGATGACGACATCACGTAAAATCACGGTATGTGACGCCATCATGACACCACGAATTTTAATATCTGTGACGTCCCGCTGACGTCATATGATGACATCATCGCGTTATAGTTTTCCGCATCACTTGCGTTCCCGACGAAGCCGCGGGACGCCGACACGGAAGGTCAATTTTCACGTTTGATGAGGCATCTAATGGTACATTCGACTGGTCGTTTGAGAGTGCTCTGACCATAGGTCGGCGAACTCACTCGTAAGTCGACTCACTCGGGCTCACTCAGACTCAGATCGATCCGTGAGTCTGAGTCTGAGTGAGTCCGGGAGAGTAATATTTTAGTGAGTCTGAGTACAAGCGAGTCCGAAGAGCAAGATATATTTCTTGAGTGAGTCTGAGTGAGTTACACCTTTTGCCGACCTATGGCTCCTATCTACTCACATTCAGCATTACTATCAGCCTTGCCAGGATTCACCGTTTAACTCACGTCTACTCACACATATTCCAAAGCAGTGTCATTCATAAATCATTTCAATATTTATTGATCAGAGGCGCGAATTACATAGGAGGGGGGGATGCCTTGACCTCCCCCCCGCCAACTCTTTCAGGGAAGTTCTTGATATATATATATATATATATATATATATATATATATATATATATATATATATATATATATATATATATATATATATATCTTATTTTGTCATCTCTTAAAAAAAAATGACCTTACTGGTTTTCGAGCGCTCATCACTCGTATTCGAAGGTACTATAGGAAAAGGCGCCAAGAAGAGCACCGATTACGTGAGATATTGGTGTTAAAGAGCATTGACACCATGGTCGAAAAAGCTAATTCTGGGCTAACGGACTTATGAGTCGACTCACTCGGACTCAGACTCAGATCAAGCCGTGAGCCTGATTCTTAGCGAGTCCGGGTGAGTTATGTTATGGTGAGTTTGAGTCCGAGTGAGTCCGGTTGAAGAAAATTTTGGTGAGTTTGAGTCCGAGTGAGTCCGGTTGAAGAAACTTTTGGTGAGTGTGAGTCCGAGTGAGTCCGGCTCAGGAAAATTTTGGTGAGTCTGAGTCCGAGTGAGACCTGAGCGCAAAATATATTTCATGAGTGAGTCTGAGTGAGCTCCACAAATTTTGCCGACCTATGGCTCTGACTGTGTCTGAAAGTGTTGAATTCAACAGCTTTAAAACTCTTCAACGAGAACAAGCTGTTATGCAAGTTATGTTTCTCCTTCCTGATCATGTTGCGACCTGATAATGCTAGTAGCCATGGTTAGTTGCTATTTTACGTAATTTTTTCAGCGCCTGCGGAGCGCTCAAAAATGACCTGTCGAATGTACCATAAGGCTCTCGCCTTAAAAAATGTTTAGGGTTACATTTTTTATGCAAGTCAAGATATTCGTAGCTTTCGCGACAGCAACATGGGGACATATTGACTGTATAATGACTCCTTGTAAATCATTCAATGCCAGTAACAATTTTACTGCGCAATAATCGCTAATTTCAAACTTTGTAATAGCATTTTGATCGATAATTTCTTTAAGAAGACCCGAATGAGGGTAATTCAAGAATTGAAAATATAATACAAGTATTCAGTTATTCATCAGTTACCACATACTGTCTGCTAACCATTCTGGTTAAGTCAAACATAAATCCTAACGAAAACTTAGCGAACTATCCCTACCACCTTGCGACGTCGTTTCAGTCGTTTCACTTAGCTTAGGAGACATTGATGTGATTTCAGCTCGCAAGACGAAGACGCTTTGCCGATATTTAACAAATGAAATTCAAGGCTCGATAAAAGCGCATATTCATTCACCTATTGCCATTGATAATATTGTTGCGGTGTCGCAGCTATCTCTATGTTCGAGTTAGGGAAGAAGAGGAGGACTACGTGGGCTGGTAAACAACAACCGCTATATTGAAAGTTGGGCTATTTTCCACTGTAAATATCTCGTAAATATATTCGTAACATTTTGGTGGAGATGCTGGCTACGTCAGAAGACGGAACTCCGCAGCGGACGTGTCCTGGTCACCCCCGCGATGTCAACAGAAGGAAAGTTTTGCTGCTTCTGCTTTCACTCCGGTACAGCCGGTCGTGTTGACTCAGCCGCGCGATCCTGGTAACTTCTGCGGACAGACGATGTTTACGTACGTTGCTGGATCGCGAATTACGAGCGATTTGCAGTGGTTTATTGTTGGGACCCAACAATGATCCTGCAATGTTGCCTTCTATCTCTGAGGAAGAGCAGGCATGTGGTTGCAGGCTCATGAAGCAGATATAACGAGCTTGTATGCCTGTAAGCAGAAGCTCTGTGACCTTGTTCGTAGACCAGTCGGGCGCAAGCGCGTCGCTTTCTGTCTTCCCGGTTCAACAGAATTGTAAGTGTCGTACCTACGTACAGGGCGTTCTCGCCCTTTGCCGTCGTGCCGATGCCAACATGACCGAGGAAGACAAAGTAAGCCATGCGCTCAAAGGTATTGCAGATGATGCTTTCAATCTGCTGATGTCTAAGGACTTCTCAACCGTGGACGACGTCATCAACGACTGCCGGTGATTCGAAGTACTGAAGTGTTGCCGCATCGCCCAGCATTTCAGGCAGCTTGCGAATAATGCCGCTACGCCATCCTGAGAGGACCTTCAGCCGACGTGCAGTCAACTACCTAGCACCGAGAGCGTAGTCGGCATCGTGCGTCGCGAAATCGAGGCATTGTCTCCGCTATATTCTGACGCGGCCGTCCGATGATCCTTGACCAACGATCTCGCTGATTCAGAAGGTTGTGAGGGAAGAGCTCGGAAACGTTGGACTGCAGGCCATATGTTCGGTCACGCAACTTCGTGTTCTCTCACGCAACTTCACACCAGGAAACTGTTTCGTCGCTATCGTGACCATGCCCAGTGGACAACGCAAGACGCCAAGCCGATCTGCTTTCGTTGCCACGGTGTGGGACATATTTCTCGCTTTTGTCGTTCTCAGACATCCCCATCTCGCTCGTTAACCAGATATCGTCGAGACGACAACCACGCCATGCAGTTTGCCGCTCGTGGACGTGGACCATACACTAAGGCCTCTGCAACATCAATCCGACGCTCTAGTCACTCGCCGTCCCC